>VCJN01003089.1:0-123942 GCA_006384855.1 Tetraselmis striata
ATTACCGAATTCTTATGACCGTTGACGAAGGCCCGCCCCCTCTGTTCACTGAAGTCGTGTTCCTCGCGTGACTTGGCACATGAAAACTTTTTCAAGGTGTGGTATATTTCACATAACCTATGAGATCTTGAGGTGTTTCGGACAGGAAAATGTTTTTTGATGGGATATTCATGAAGAAGTGTCGTATAATACGGGAGTTCTTGAAGAACCTGAACCCGAAACGGTGCGCCGCCTGTGTTTTCGCGACATTTTGTGAGTAAATCAGGCGGTGTAGCGAAGTGGTGTATGTTCTGAACGCCCAAAAACACCCGAAAAAGCGATACGGTACGCCTTTTCATTAAGAAACCATCCAGAAACGCTCCTGAAGCGGTACCGTATGCCCCTTCTCGTGACTATATATGCATATATAGTCACGAGAAGGGGCATACGGTACCGCCTAAATGTCAGTTTCGGATTAAACATGTTCAATAAGGTACACCGTATCGCTTTTTTCGGGTTCTGGAGGGCCCAAAAACATACACCACTTCGCTACACCGCCTGATTTCCTCACAAAATGTCGCGAAAACACAGGCGGTGCTCCGCTTCTGGATATTTTGCTTCCAGAACTACCGTATTATACACCACTTTGGGTGAATATCCACTCAAAAAACGTTTTCCTGTCCGGAACACCACCAGAACACCACCAGATCTGACCAGAACGCCTCGGGATCTCCGCTCTTCTCGCTCAAAAACCGTTTTCCTGTCCGGAACACCTCGGGTTCCGCGGCCAATCGACTGATCAGCCCCCGCTTTCCCGGCGGGATACCTCGCGCGCGGGGCGAGGCGGCCGATCTGGCCCGGTTTCCCGTTCTGATACCGCGGGTTTCGCCAAGAAAAGCCGTTCCCGTTCCGGTTGATTCCCGTATCCCGAATCAGGGCGTTCTGGAAGACCTTCTGGTGCCCTAACGGTACGGGTTAGCGGCAATCCCCGAATCCCCGATCGGCCTCCCGGTCGCAGTATATATTGTTTTTGTCTGGAGCACCGGGGTGTACAGTCAGCAGGGATTGGCCGTCAAGAGCTTAAGGAAAGTGCCTCGTAACGACCTGGGGTACCCGTACGGCAATAAAGGTCACACTCGTCGAAACGGGGTTCGCCTAACACGGTACTTGTACTGTATCCGTACTCAATAAAGGTCACCGCCGAAAAATCGACGCTTCGCTGGATTGGATGAAGATCGTGTAGATATCCTCTTGGGGTGAGGGGGCAGCTCCCAACTCTCCCGTTCCTCCCAGCTGTACATAACGCCGTGTGTCTAGGTACGTAGCTAGAGAAAAGAAACGTATAGGCCTATCCTGAACTCTGTGTTGTGTTGCTGTGTTATGAGATTGTATATAGAGGTGTGGAGGGAATCCTCCCAGCTCTCCCCTACCTCCCAGTGATAGTTTGCGCCATGTCTCCGTCGAGCAGGAGCGATGACGGAATGGTGTGTTGCATTGGTGTGGTGTGGTCTGCGGATGTGGAGGCAGCTCCCAACCTTCCCTAACTTCCCAATTGGTACTCGCTTTTATGTAGAACTTAAGTGCGCCGTCCGATGTGCCGTGGAGACCGATCAGTGTAAACAAAACCGCGAGGTGTCTGTTTCGGTTTCAAAAAATGGCAACAAAGGAATCAATTAACAGGTCAGCAGAGGAGAGGGGGGCGGGCTTAACTTTCCGCGCGCCAGCCGGTACATGATGTGCACCAGGATGGCACCAAAGATCGCAAGACACAGCGCCTGCCAGGGAAGGGTTGGCGGGGTCAGGATGGGGCGGCCGGGAGGAGGAGGTGGGGGGAGGGGAGGGGGGGGGGAGCAGTGCGCACACCACGGGGCGCATTGCTGCTGCGGCGGGGCGGTGCAAGGCAGGCAGGGGAGGGCACCAGGGGGGGGGGGGGTGTTCAGGGTTTTGGTTACATGGTGTGCTGTGTGTGTGCTGAAGGTGTATGATTTCACATGCTTTCCGTTGACAACGCACGGGTGGGACAGCCCGGGATGAGTGCCCGTTGTGCGAGCATATACCACAACCAAGCAGGTGCGACCCCATCCGCCATTCTTCGCACAACAGCCATCCTTGAGTTCTATTCAGTGTGCCTCACGGCGCTGCCTTCACCCCGCCCCCGAGGGGTTCCTCCGCCGCCGTGCACTCTGGTTGTGCTGCGGGTGGCGATGGTGGGTGTGCCGGGCGAAGGGGGGGGGGGGGGGTCGCCGGAAGGCGGGGCCCGAGGTGGTGTTGATGGTGTTGGTGATGCGGTCCGGCATGGACGCCAGCCGCTTGGCGCCGATGTCCTTGTCCTTGAGGAACTCCGACACGATTCTGCCGGACACCGCAAACCCCAGCCAGCCGGCATGCATCAGAGCCGCCACCACATTGGCAGGCCGGAGCACCGTTGGGAGGACGAAGCAAGTGCGCCATCCCAGTCCTGGTTCTGATTTTCAGGCGCTGGAGGTCGGCGGCGAAGGGAAAAGGGGGGGGGGGGGGGTACGAAAAGAGGCGCACCTGCGGTTCTTGAAGTCGTCCTCCCAGCGCTGCGCCACCTCCGGCAAGCCCGCCCAGCCCTCCTTCTCCATCAGCGCCTGCGCCCGCAATCCGAGCCAACCTGAGCCTACCTTCCTCGCATCAGCCCCCCCCCCCCCCTGGAGGTCTCTGCCTTTGTAGTCTGGGAGCGCGGCTGCCCTTTGCTGCTGCCACATCCCCTATGGGATGCCGACGCACCCATAAGAGCCCGGAATATCGGCCTCAACGTGGGTTTGCATGCAGCGTATAGGATTGGGATTGCTTGTCCCCCCCCCTCCCCCCCCCACCCCACACACACACGGAGCGCACCTGCAGCGGCAGGCGCATGCAGCAGAGGGCGACAAGATGGGGGGGGGGGGGGTACAAAACGAAATTGAAATCGAAGTCACTATGTACTATCCACAATGTGAGTGAACGCTCGGATCAGAATGGTCGTCAAGGACTCGCTCTACTTCACCATATCACGCGTCCCGGCCTTGCGTATTGACACCCACAATGGACCAACACGCACGTGACAGGGTTTCCTGGGTCTTGTGGATTTGAACCAGGCGCCTCCGCCGGGGGAGCACCATTATCGACTACGTGGGTGGCTGCTTGTAGGAAGGGGTGTCGGGAGCTTGTGCGGCCGTCCAAATCACCGCACTTTCCATCACTACCTGTTGATGCATTGCGGGACCCGCGGACTAACCCTCCTTCCACCCCCCCTCATGTGTGTGTGTGGCTCGCCATTCAGGCCTTTGGAGCCAAGTCCTCCATCCCGAGGACCCCCAGCAGCCGCTGAGGACCTGCCTCGTTGTCTGTCCGCTCAATAGAGCGAAGGTCTCTTGCACAAGAGGTCCCCGGCTCGATTCCCGGCTCTGCCATTTCAGGGCAATATCGTCCGGGCACGTTTCCCGGGTTGATCCATTAGCCCTTTGGGGTTCGAATGAGGCAACGGTCTTATGGCTATGCCAGACCTGCGACTGCAGTTGGCGCAGGAGGTCAAGTGCTGGGGCGGCTTCGGCCGATGGATGACCCGGGGCAAACTTATTTACTTTACTTAACTCTTAGCACCCACTGAGGCGCTTCGTCAGCACGCCCTGGCAGCCCCGTCACGGCGTCATGGCATGCAGGCGCATGTTATGCTGGCGCCGGACCTCTTGGCCGACCCGTTCCACGCACCCGATGGTCCGGAGGACGACCTTTGCCGTGTGAGCACATGTGCAGATAATGGGACACGCTTCATCATGGACGGCACTCTATCTTGTGGGATTCGCCGTCATTGGGCGGGCCTGGGCCGCCGCTTACGCTCGCCACCACTTACATGTTGCCTCGCCCACCAGTACCATGGACGTAGGGCACCTCCGAGGGAAGCCTCGTCGCCCTACTAAGTAACACCTCAGCTGAAAGCGCGCATGATTCAGAGCGCCGACAATGTGGGATTGGGGTCGCCTCTCAGAGGGGGCGGGGAGGGGGCTTAGGTCTGCATCATCACGCGCAGCGCGCTCGCGACGACACCGTGGTCTGACGGGAAGTCCAGCGTGGGGAACGGCGCCTCCTCGTCGTAGGTATTGGCGCCGGTGCTGTCCTTGATGGTCACCTCCTGCACGGGGCATTGCGCGCGGGCGACCCGGCACCCGTGATTGCATGCCGCCACTGCTCCATGCAATATATGTCCCGGCCATGCAACACTACACGTGTGTCGGTGCCATACATTGATGCGCGATTGGTACCGCCGTACCGCAACATAGCCACGCGGCCTACAGAGGACCCACCCTACACGCTTTACTTAGTGGAAGGACCCTATGCGGGTTGGCCATGGGAGGGGCGGGCCCTTCCCTGATGCTGGGTAACGACAGCTCCATGTCAAGGTAAAGAGCTTTAGCTTGATTCAGTCGCAACATTTTTCAAACTAGTACATGTCTAGCGAGAAGCATGTGACAGCTACGAGTAAAATATACTAAGGGTTGGTACAAGTACGATGGTACTTGAGACCACAAGTACACATGTGTGTGATATGAGGCTGCCGTGTGGCGAGCGTTGTGCTTTTGAGAAGAACGTCGCCTCGAATTTCACAAACAAGGATAATAATAGATAATGTGTACATATATACTAACATTATACTCATAGTGTCTATATAATACGATGAGGGCGGTGGAGGAAGGATGGGTTGGGGGGGGGGGGGGGGGGGGGGGACACCCTGACAAAGTACTCTTTGGTGAACATGATGAAGTCCTTGGGGTTGCGGTCGGTCAGGCTGCTGGTCTTGCGCACCGCCTGGGCCGAAGGTGGGCCGGGGGGGGGAGGGGGAGTGTTCGTAATCACACGTGCAGCCAGGATATCACCCGTAAAAACAGGGTGCCGTGCGCATAGGTTGGCCGTAATAATACTGCGCTACACCGGGCACCAACTAATGATGCTCCGGGGACTGCCGGAGGACTGCTGGTATATTCAGTACAAATACAACTTGCTCACCTTCGGCCTAGCCTGGTGTGTTGGGGGGAGAAACCTGGAGGGCGGGGGGAGGGGGGGGGGGGCGGGGGGGTTGTCGGTCGTTTCTTCATGGGGCTGCGCGCGCTAGGTGCCGGCTTGGAGAGTGAGGCTGGCCGATGAGCAGCGGCCAACCTCACTCTGGGATACCATACGGCGCGGATGCAGTTATTGGATAAGGCTAGGTGGCCCTTTCGGCTAGGGGCAGGGGGCAGAGGATGAAGGTGTTAGAGGGGGGGGGGCGCAGCCTGTACGAAAGGTTGGCAGGCAGGTAGCGTTTTTGGGCTGCAGCATTGGATGTTGGCATACGACGAGTGCGCGCCAGTCGGCTGGCTATGAGTAGGGCAGCATGTAGTGACGGCTGGCAGACATCGGTGGTAGGCCTCGGCATGGTGCGGCTTCTGGCAGAGGGAATGGGACTGCTGGCTGCGGTCAGGTGGCAGCCAACCAGGGAGGCATGTATGGGGACTGAGTGTAGTGGCTGCCCAAAATTTCCGTAGAGCTGAGCGGGTCGGGGTACATGCTAGCATGACAAAAATAATTAATTAAAATAGTCTTATTTTCTTTGGGCTCATTGTCCTGGCTGCGAACATAATTCGGTGCCTGCCCTGGTCTACCACCAATGAGAATTGACATCTATGTGCGCGTGCATTTCAAAGCAGCAGCAATCAAGCAGATCAGAGCCCCAAACCCTCTCCCTGACTTGTACCAGCATTATAAGCCATGTAACCTAGGACCCATACGAGGCGGCATTATGGCGCTCAGCCATGGTGTCCTTCACCTCCATCAGTTTCCTGGCATACTCTTCGTGCCACTCCTCATTGTGCTGTAAAACTTTGTGCGCCACCTCCAGCTCCTCTTCAAATCATTTGCCACCTCCAGCATTTGAAATGTCCTTCACCAGACTCTCCAAATCAGAGGCTTTTGCAGCGATTGGCGTATCATAGTCCACGCGAGGTGACTTGATAAGAGCCATCCACTGCTCACCGAGCTGAGTCTTGTTGAGAGTGTTTATACTGCTGACCAGGTTATAACGTCATGCCTCTCTGCATCTTTGGGTCTTGTGGGTCAAGTGCGCGATGCCAGCCACGGCCTCATTGTTGTTGGACTTGCAAAATGATCTCACGGCCATGGTCATGTTGGTGTAGTGCCCATCTGTGTTGCAAGCATCAATGGGTGAACGATCCAAACAATTATTGATGGGTTCCACAAACACAAAATGCTGCGAATTATTGGATTGTTGATTGCAAAGCAAAATAACCGAAAAATCGGGCGGCAAGTACAACAGAAGCGCTTACCAAATGTCACCAGTTTTGGTATCACATGTGGTCCAACAATACCATGACACTCCAAAAACTCAAGGAAACCAAGCTTTGTGTCCTTGCTGACCCATCCATTCTCAGTATTGGAGACAGCCACTATGTCACCTTTCAGCTCCCTGTGTTTCATGATCACATCCCTATTGTAAGTATGTTTAACACAACGTATCGTATTTGTTGAAGACCGAGCACTGTTGTAGCTACCAATAGGTAAAAATAAATCAACAAGTATGCTTTTGTCAATCGTCCGTCATGCACCAGACTAATTAAGTGGAACTCGCTTGGTATCCTGGTCATACTTCTGGATTTTGTGGCGCTATGCAGCCCGCAATGCAGTCGTTGGTTCCGAGCTTGACACACCGAGGATGGGGCAATGGTGGTATCTACAGCAACCGTGTTCCCGCGGATACCACCACACCCAAAAAGCCCAACATCGGCATGTGAGCACTGTTGTAGCTACCGATAGGTAAAAATAAATCAACAAGTATGTTTTTGTCAATCGTCCGTCATGCACCAGACTTATCAAGTGGAACTCACTTGGCCAAGTTTGCAGGCAGATCTTTCTGTACAAAGATCAGCATCATCGGAAGGGCCTTCCTGCCCATTGTGGCCAGTATCGCAGTAACGTGTTCGGCTCGCTCAGAAGGCACCAAAATCTGTTTTTGTATCCCTCCAAGGTCAGGATCCCTTTTTTGGTCCCACTGCACTGGATTAGCAGCACGTTGATATCCATAGTTGTTTCATCATAATTGATTATCTGCTGAATGGTGAGCAGGGGTTGAGGCAGCAAGGCATCTGCTCCATGTTGCGCCCTAACCCACTTGATGGTGAGCTCACGCATGTGACAGCGCATGCCACATGACCTATCAACATTTGTGGCAGCACAGAACAAGGCATCAAAGTTAGTCCAACTCGCTGCCGTAATCATATACAATGCACATACTGTGTGGTGATCAATCATGGAATGTATGCTGGCGCTCACACTCTCATGGAACCACTTGACATTGTCCTTAGTGAGTGCATAGCTGCGCTGCATTCCCATTGAGATGAGCAAACTCAATCCCTGAGATGCCTGACATGTGGTTCCATGCCTTGTACCAACCATCCATACATGTGTCCTTGGTGTACGGCCGGCCACAGATGTCCTTCAGGCCAAGCTCAATGAACATGGCCTTCGCCATCTTTTTTATCTCTCGGTGACGCAGAGGCTCATCGCGCAGGATCATCACGCTGACGACGTCCGCCAACCACAAGTCTGCATCTGGGCATAGTGGAACTCTGCCTGGGGGTCGCAGTCCCTCGCCAGCCTTGATGCGCAGCACATAGTTGCGCTCCTGCTCGCCATGTGGCACGCCCCAATAGGACTTGATGGTCTCGAATTTTATGGGCGTAGCTGCTACGGGGCATGACTTTCTTCCAGGCCCTTGCTTCAGGGTATCGTGGTCCCTCTCCTGGCGACGCAAATGATTTAGTGTGACGCCGCCCTTGGACAGCACCTCTTCAAGGGACACCGCTGCCTTGCGGCAGTCCTGTCTGCCGACTTCTCGAGCATGCTCATCACCAGCGTCAGGTTCTTGGGGTTGTCTTGTTGTAGGACCGAGCACTGGAGTGCACTGGAGTCTGTAAAAATCATCGAACGACAAAGAGACAGTAATTAGCCTTTTATCATATGCGATATGAGTCATTCACATCAAAATTTCCCACAGCAAAAACACATACACAAACGTGTAAGCAAACATCGTATAGAAAGTGTATGTTCATAAACAACGGCTGTCGGCGTCCATATGTACCCCACCTTCTTCGCCTTCCTCCTGACCCCTCCAAACTGCCCGCCCTTAGTACCACCGGCGGCGCCCGTCGTACGTTGTAGAGTTCCCCCCCTTGTCATGGTGGCAGTCTTTCTGGTAGCGTCCCTGCTCGATGCGGCGGCAGCATTCGTTACATATAGTCGCCCGTCCAGTCGTTCCGACCCGGCCGACCGCCGCGGCTCGCCGAGTCACCGCCGCGCACCTCCTACATCCGGGAGTGTTTCCCCGCCCTGCCGAGGGTGTGACTGGGGTCACTGTGCCCGCCCTAGGGAGCAGGCGGAGTCGCTGGAGGTCTGGCTGTGTGCGCGGTACTGATTGGACTGGTCGCGGTAAAGTTTGGCTGTCCCCCGCGGTATGTTATGGACCCCCCGCGGAGAATATGGACCTTTCCGCATGTCGGGTTTCCGGTGTTGTTTGGACACCCCCAGGGATAACTACGTCCTGATACCCTGATACACCGCGGACGTTCTTATATCTGTTATGTATCCCTATATAGGATATTGATTGGCTCCGGACTCCGAGACGTGCCCGCCGGCAGCTCCCCCGCCTCCATCCGGAATTATGTAACTCGCTGCCATCCCGCGACTCGCGCCACAATTGCTGCATCCCGCACACCGAGAAGCCGGCGCGCAGAGGATCCCCCTCCTCCCACAGCCGCTCTCGCCGCTCCGCCAAATTCCGCACAAATGCGGGGCTGCTGGATGGGTAGGGTCGCAGTAGCAGCTCCGCAAACACGTAGACATCGCCTTCGGCCCCATACGACCGGTCGTCGATAGGAGTGGAGCTGTCAGCATAGGCTAGCGTACGATCTAGTAGGGGGAAGAGGACAGGCCGAGCCGCGGGACAGACGCCGACAGCCGTACCCCGCAGCGGCGTACGGGGCATCATCCGGTAGACGTCGCGGGTAGCGCACCACCGAGCGGTGGCCGCGAGGGCGGCATCATGGGCAGCTGAGGCAGCAGTCGGCGCGTGCTGGCGCTGCAGCGCCCGCACGCCAGCTGCCGACGCCGGGAGAGCCACACCGGGCGGGGGGTGGAGCCGTGGGAAGAGGGGGGCTGCAGAACTCGCAGGTGGCGGCACGGGCCGCCGCTCGCGCGCCATGGAACACGTGGTGGCCCGAGCGCGGGCAGCCGGCTCGTGGGGCGCACCGCACATACACAGAGGGGTCGAAAGTCGCAGCGCAGGCGAGGTGCATAGCAGCTACCGCCGGGTCGTCGGACTCCATCCCGTGGTTCACGTGCGTGCCCAGGGGGGCGGGCCGCTGGTAGGTACGTCCGTCCGCAGCTGCCATCGCAACACCGGAATTGCCAGTCAACGCCCCCGCCGGGCGTCGACGACTGCAGCCGCGCCATCGCAGCGCCGTGCGCCCACCACCACCATCGCCCCCGCCGGGACCGCGACACTCACGGCAGACGCCCTAGCAGAGGGGCTGGAGGACGCCCCACTGTGCTGAACCCCCACCGGCCACGCCACAGCCAGAAGCCAGGGGTCGGGGAGGATCGCTCTGTCGAATAGCCCGGTGTAATCAAACCTCTGTGCTTATACCGATATGACCATAAAACCCGATAGCTATATGGTAGCTAGAAGGTCGCTAGCTATAATCTGAGTAAGGGTACAGCTATCTCAGTAAAGGTACCCTACTGCCTACTGTCGGGCGGACCGACACGACGGCTTGCCCCCGCCGGCTCGCTTCCCTGCCCGCCTCTCGTAGTACAGTAGTAGCGACTACTGTAGTACTTTGCCTTCGCCCGACTCTACCGCGTGTAAACCTTTTAGCCAAACCCATCACCGACACGCTGCCATCCGTGTGATGCCAAAAATAGAAGCCCTGCCGCCGCCGCCACAAAAAGCGTCCCATCCGCAAGCCTACCCCGCTTTCGCAAGTCTATACGCAGGCAACCCTCCACCCTGGCAAACAATCTCATATGGAGCCACCGCTTGGGCCTTAACGTGAGTGTGTCACGGTGTCTGCGCTTGGCTGCACCCCTCTAGTCTCGTTACTGGCACCTACATGCGTCGCACTGTGGCGAGTGTGTTCTGGTACTCTCCTCTCCGCATCCATGTGTCCCCTCGCCGTCTCCGCCCTCTGCCCCAGTTTCACAGCCACAGCCTGCGAGCATCCCGCACGTTAAGAGGAAGCAAGCCAAGGTGAGTGTGCTTGCGTGTGTTCCGGCCCTCTGCTCTGCCTTCTTCGTCACTGCGATTGCGCCCTATCACTGCGAGTCGGGTGACATGTTGCCCAACACGCCACCACAGGAGCCGGCTCTCGCACACTCTGCTCAGCCCGCTCTGCACACGATGTCGTTCAGCGAGGCCCACCTCCACGACGTCTTTCTCACCCATGACTGGCAAGGCGCCGACGGCAGGAACCATCAGCGGGTGGCACGTGTGAATTGCTGCCTCCAGGAGCTTGGGCTCCGCACCTGGTTCGACGAGCAGAGGATGACAGGGAAAGTGCAAGAGCGCATGGCGGAGGGGCTGGAGGACTCGGGAGGTGTGCTGGTCTTTGTCACACAGCGCTACCATGACAAGGTCACAGGCAAGGACCATTCAGACAACTGCAAGTTCGAGTTTGACATTGCGTTGGCTTACAACCAGGCCAACATGCTGCCAGTGGTTATGGAGTTGGACATGCTCAACCCCCAAAAATGGCGCAGAACGATGAGGGCCTTGGGCACCAAAATGTTCGTGAACCTGTCCAACATCGACAACCTCACAGACGACCAACTGTTGGAGTTTGCGGAGACCAGGCTTCTGCCCCAAATGACTTGGCTACCGGAATCCCTGCACCAGAAGGCCGAGACTGCGGCTGCAATCATCCCAAGAAGCAGCAGCCGATCAAGAGCACCCTCCGTTGCCGTCAAGTTCGAAGAAGAGCTGGAGATGGATTTACAGGTTGAAGAACTTGGTGCGCCGGTTGTCGCACGGCCTATCCATGCATCAGCAGGTACATTTTGCGCGGATAAATTAACTTTGGATGGATGTAGTCTTCCTTTTGGAGTTTTCAGCATGCTCACATCTGTGTGTCAAACATGCGGTCCAGAGCTGCCGGGAGTGATGGTCGGTACGGCAGCTCAAGCTGAGGGTCACAGAAGCAGCAGCAGCAGCAGCAGCAGATCAAGAGCACCCTCCGTTGCCGTCAAGTTCGAAGAAGAGCCGGAGATGGATTTACAGGTTGAAGAACTTGGTGCGCCGGATGTCGCACCGGCTATCCATGCATCAGCAGGTACATTTTGCGCGGATAAATTAACTTTGGATGGATGTAGTCTTCCTTGTGGAGTTTTCAGTATGCTCACATCTGTGTGTCAAACATGCGGTCCAGAGCTGCCGGGAGTGATGGTCGGTACGGCAGCTCAAGCTCAGGGTCACAGAAGCAGCAGCAGCAGTAGCAGATCAAGAGCACCCTCCGTTGCCAGCAAGTTCAAAGAAGAGCCGGAGATGGAGTTACAAGTTGAAGAACTTCGTTTGCCGGTTGTCGCACCGGCTATCCATGCATCAGCAGGTACATTTTGCGCGGATGACTTACATTTGGACGGATGTAGTCTTCCGTTTGGAGTTCTCAGCATGCTCACATGTGTGTGTCAAACATGCGGTCCAGAGCTGCCGGGAATGATGGTCGGCACGGCAGCTCAAGCTCAGGGTCACAGCTACTTTTCTTCTAGTGAGCGTGAAGAGTCTGGGCTGCTGATACCTGACTTTGGGCCTATACCAGACAGCCAAGCATCAAGAATCAGCTGTAGCAGGAATACGGAAGTGCCGTCTGCTGCAAGCCATGAGGTAATGTTGTCAACATTTTTGTTTATGGTCACTCAAGGTTAAGTGTGTTGATTCTTTTTTCTCGTTCTGTCAGGATTTCAAGACGCAAGGGACCAACAAGATGACATCAGATCAAAGGAAGGCAACTAGAGGATGGCCATTCTCCAAGCGGGTCAGGTTTGTCTTGATTGCAGCGATATTGCTTTTGGGTGCAGTCATTGGACTGGCAGTTGGTCTCAGTGGCAATCAGCAAGGCCAGCTGTCAATCATCACCGGGAGCCCCACCCCCGCCCCAACGCCCAGCCCCACGCTTGCCCCGACACCCCCCCCCACCCCTGCCCCAACGCCCAGCCCCACGCTCGCCCCGACACCCTCCCCCACCCCCGCGTCCAACCCCGCCCCAACGCCCAGCCCCACACTTGCCCGGACACCCTCCCCCAACCCAGACACCGCGACGCTGGAGGGTCACTCGAGTTCCGTGCTCTCGGTGGCGTTCAGCCCCGACGGCGCGACGGTCGCCAGCGGCGGCGAGGATACCACCGTGCGGCTGTGGGACGCGGCGAGCGGCGCGCTCACCGCGACCCTGGAGGGGCACTCGAGTCCTGTATTCTTGGTGGCGTTCAGCCCCGACGGCGCGACGGTCGCCAGCGGGAGCGGCGATGCCACCGTGCGGCTGTGGGACGCGGCGAGCGGCGCGCTCACCGCCACGCTGGAGGGGCACTCGGGTTCCGTGCTCTCGGTGGCGTTCAGCCCCGACGGCGCGACGGTCGCCAGCGGCAGCTGGGACGACACCACCGTGCGGCTGTGGGACGCAGCGAGCGGCGCGCTCACGGCAACGCTGGAGGGGCACTCGGACGGGGTCAGCTCGGTGGCGTTCAGCCCCGACGGCGCGACGGTCGCCAGCGGCAGCGGCGACGACACCGTGCGGCTGTGGGACGCGGCGAGCGGCGCGCTCACCGCCACGCTGGAGGGGCACCGGGGTCAAGTGAGGTCGGTGGCGTTCAGCCCCGATGGCGCGACGGTCGCCAGCGGCAGCAGTGACGACACCGTGCGGCTGTGGGACACGGTGAGCGGCGCGCTCACCGCGACGCTGGAGGGGCACTCGTTTTACGTTAACTCGGTGGCGTTCAGCCCCGATGACAAGACGGTCGCCAGCGGCAGCTTTGATGGCACTGTGCGGCTGTGGGATGCGGCGAGCGGCGCGCTCACCGCCACGCTGGAGGGGCACTCGGACTGGGTCAACTCGGTGGCGTTCAGCCCCGACGGCGCGACGGTCGCCAGCGGCAGCTACGATACCACCGTGCGGCTGTAGGACGCGGCGAGCGGCGCGCTCACTGCTACGCTGGGGGATCCCTGGCGGCTGAGTTGAGGATGATGGCAAGCAGCGCGAGAGCCTTGGAGGGTTCCACCTCTTCCGTTTGTTGCATTTTCTGTTCACACCGCTTCTCCAAATGTTCCTCTTGGGATGTGCTTCATGCAGGTAAGACATGGAACAACCCGTGTATCGGATGTCCCTACTAAACACATTTTCAATTAGTCCTGACAGAATGCACGATGGGCGAGTCCACCGCTCGAGATGTGCTTTGTGAACCGTGTCGAGATCTAGCGGGGTTGTGATCATATTCCTGCCATCGACTGAAGATTGGTTTGATGCCCTACTTGGGTGGGGAGGGAGCTCCCGAGCCTCCCATCTGCACTTTGTGCCATGTAGCTAGCTAGCCAGCAGAGACAAGATCGAGGTGTGTCGAACAAATAGGAATTTTCTCTCTATGCTGCGCTGTCCAGGCGTACCCTGGTGCTTCAGCACGCACTTGTGATCATATCTCAATCGCATAATACACGACACCGCTACTTCCTGGTGGCATGGGGAAGTCTGTCCAAACTGTCAGTGAGCTAGCTATCTAGATTCTAGACGTGACATATCCTGCATTATGAAGATCGTGTAGATAACCTCTAGGGGTGAGGGGGCAGCTCCCAACTCTCCCGTTCCCCCCAGCTGTACATAACGCCGTGTCTAGGTACCTAGCTAGAGGGAAGAAATCTGTAGAACTGTGGGTCCCGTGGCATGCGCGGTATGGTGGTGGATTTGCATGGTGTGTTGTATGTGTGCTCAAGATGTATGATTTCACATGCTTTCCGTTGACAACACCCGGGTGGGACAGCCCGGGGGGATGTGTGTCCATTGTGCGAGCATATACCACAATCATGCAATAAGTGCGACCCCATCCGCCATTCTTCGCACAATAACAGCCATCCTTGAGTTCTATTCAGTGTACCGCACGGCGCTGCCTTCACCCCGTCCCCCAGGGGTTCCTCCGCCGCCATGCCCTCTGGTTGTGCGATGGTGGGTGTGCTGGGCGAAGAGTGGGGGGGGGGGGGGGGGGGGGTCACTATCGAATCGTCATCTCGGCGGGCCCCAAAAGCAACAAAGTTATGTGCAGCTGTGGGTCCCGCGGAATACCCGCCATGATCGTGGATTTGCATGGCGTGTTGTGTGTGTGCTGAAGGTGCATGATTTGACATGATTTCCAGTGGCAGCGTCCGGGTGGGACAGCCCGGGATGTGTGTCCGTTGTGCGAGCATATACCACAACCAAGCAAGCGCGACCCCACCCGCCATTCTTCGCACAACAGCCATCCTTGAGTTCAATCCAGTGTGCCTTGCGGCGCTACCTGCACCCCGCCCCCGAGGGGTTCCTTCGCCGCCATGCCCTCTGGTGCTGCGGGTGGCGATGGTGGCTGTGCTGGGCGAAGAGTGGGGGGGGGGGGGGGGGGGGGGGGTTCACCGGAAGGCGGGGCCCGAGGTGGTGTTGATGGTGTTGGTGATGCGGTCCGGCATGGACGCCAGCCGCTTGGCGCCGATGTCCTTGTCCTTGAGGAACTCCGACACGATCCTGCCGGACACCGCAAACCCCAGCCAACCGGCACGCATCAGAGCCGCCACCACATTGGCAGGCCGGAGCACCGTTGGGAGGACGAAGCAAGTGCGCCATCCCAGTCCTGGTTCTGATTTTCAGGCGCTGGAGGTCGGCGGCGAAGGGAAAAGGGGGGGGGGGTACGAAAAGAGGCGCACCTGCGGTTCTTGAAGTCGTCCTCCCAGCGCTGCGCCACCTCCGGCAAGCCCGCCCAGCCCTCCTTCTCCATCAGCGCCTGCGCCCGCAATCCGAGCCAACCTGAGCCTACCTTCCTCGCATCAGCCCCCCCCCCCCCCCCCTGGAGGTCTCTGCCTTTGTAGTCTGGGAGCGCGGCTGCCACATCCCCTACGGGATGCCGACGCACCCATAAGAGCCCGGAATATCGGCCTCAACGTGGGTTTGCGCGCAGCCTATAGGATTGGGATTGCTTGTCCCCCCCCCTCCCCCCCCCCCCCCACACACACACGGAGCGCACCTGCAGCGGCAGGCGCATGCAGCAGAGGGCGACAAGATGGGGGGGGGGGGGGGGGGGGGGGGTATACAAAACGAAATTGAAATCGAAGTCACTATGTACTATCCACAATGTGGGTGAACGCTCGGATCAGAATGGTCGCCAAGGACTCGCTCTACTTCACCATATCACGCGTCCCGGCCTTGCTTATTGACACCCACAATGGACCAACAAGCATGTGAAAGGCATGAACCAAGCGCTTCTGCCGGGGGGCACCATTATCGACTACGTGGGTGGCTGCTTGTAGGAAGGGGTGCCGGGAGCTTGTGCGGCCGTCCAAATCGCCGCACTTCCATCACTACCTGTTGATGTATTGCCGGGACCCGCGGACTGACCCTCCCCCCCCCCCTCTCTCCCTCATGTGTGTAGCTCGCCATTCAGGCCTTTGTAGCCAAGTCCTCCATCCCGAGGACCCCCAGCAGCCGCTGAGGACATGCCTCGTTTTCTGTCCGCTCGGTAGAGCGGAGGTGTGTTGTACAAGAGGTCCCCGGCTCGATTCCCGGCTCTGCCATTTCAGGGGAATATCGTCCAGGCCCGTGTCCCGGGTTGATGCATTAGTCCTTCAGGGTTCGAATGAGGCAACGGTCTTATGGCTATGCCAGACCTCCGACTGCAGTTGGCGCAGGAGGTCAAGTGTTGGGGCGGCTTCGGCCGATGGATGACCCGGGGCAAACTTATTTACTTTACTTAACTCTTAGCACCCACTGAGGCGCTTCGTCAGCACGCCCTGGCAGCCCCGTCACGGCGTCATGGCATGCAGGCGCATGTTATGTTGGCGCCGGACCTCTTGGCCGACCCGTTCCACGCACCCGATGGTCCGGAGGACGACCTTTGCCGTGTGAGCACATGTGCAGATAATGGGACACGCTTCATCATGGACGGCACTCTATCTTGTGGGATTCGCCGTCATTGGGCGGCCTGGCCCGCCGCTTACGCTCGCCACCACTTACATGTTGCCTCGCCCACCAGTACCATGGACGTAGGGCACCTCCAAGGGAAGCCTCGTCGCCCTACTAAGTAACACCTCAGCTGAAAGCGCGCATGATTCAGAGCGCCGAGAAGGCGGGATTGGGGTCGCCTCTTAAAGGAGGCGGGGAGGGGGCTTAGGTCTGCATCAGCACGCGCAGCGCGCTCGCGACGACGCCGTGGTCTGACGGGAAGTCCAGCGTGGGGAACGGCGCCTCCTCGTCGTAGGTCTTGGCGCCGGTGTTGTCCTTGATGGTCACCTCCTGCACGGGGCATTGCGCGCGGGCGACCCGGCACCCGTGATTGCATGCCGCCACTGCTCCATGCAATACATGTCCCGGCCATGCAACACTACACGTGTGTCGGTGCCATTGATGCGCGATTGATACCGCCGTGCTGCAACATAGCCACGTGGCCTACAGAGGACCCACCCTGCGCGCTTTACTTAGTGGACGGACCCTATGCGGGTTGGCCATGGGAGGAGCGGGCCCTTCCCTGATGCTGGGTAACGACAGCTTCATGTCAAGGGAAAGAGCTTGATTCACTTGTTCACAAATTCCAAGTTACGACATGTCTAGCGAGAATCATGTGACAACTATGAGTACAATGTACTACGGGTCGGTACGAGCGCGATTTGTACAAGTACGATGTGTACGTGAGACCACGAGTAAGTGTGCGATATGAGGCTGCCGTGTGGCGAGCGTTGTGCTTTTGAGACGAACGTCGCCTCGAATGTCAAAAACTAGGCATGATAATAATAGATAATGTGTACATACATACTAACTCTATACACATAGTGTCTATGTAATACGATGAGGGCGGTGGAGGAAGGATGGGTTGGGGGGGGGGGGGGGCACCTTGACAAAGTGCTCTTTGGTGAACAGGATGAAGTCCTTGGGGTTGCGGTCGGTCAGGCTGCTGGTCTTGCGCTCCGCCATGCGCACCGCCTGGGCAGGAGGTGGGGGGTGGGGGGGGGGGGGGAGTGTTCAGCCAGGATATCACCCGTAAACACACGGTGCCGTGCGCACAGGTTGGCCGTAATAACAGGGTAACGTGCCGTATAATATTGCGCTACACCGGGCATCAACTAATGATGCTCCGGGGACTGCCGGAGGACTGCTGTTATATTCGGTACAAATACAACTTCCACAAGTGCAGTGAGCAAAGGCGGTGTAGTATCGATATCGCACACAAGACAAAGAGTCCGCTGTCCGTCATGCGAGCGGCCAACTTCGGGGGGGGGGGGGGGGGGGGGGGGCGGAACCCCACAAGCATATTGTGGGCGGTTGCAGATAATGTTTCATAACTAGAGTCGCTGTGCCTAGATTCCTGGCGCACGGTTACCTCAGTTTGTTCGGCGGGAAAAAACAAGGGCGGGACAGGAGAACAGGGGGAAGAGGCATCGCAAGGGGCTAGCAAAGTGAACGGGCGCACCTTGTTGAGCTGCGGCTGCAGGAACGTGCGCGCGTTGAAGGTGGTGTAGTTGGCGGGGTCCGGGACGTCGCCCCAGCAGGAGGTGAGGCCCAGCGCGACAAACGCCTTGCCAAACTCCGCCACGTCCTGCGTCTTGCCGGGCTGCCCCTTCTCGTAGGTGTTGGCGTCCAGCCCAAACAGCACACTGCGCGCAGCGCGGCGGTCCGCCGCGCGGTGAGTTCCGATTGGCGAGCCGTGTCTACCGGCGGTGGCCGTATCGACAGCTGAGAAGGCTTCCGAGCTGGACTTGCATGGGAGGCGGGGTGCATGTGGCGTGCAGATTACTACGGCAACAATCGCACATGTTGACACACGCTGCGGATTCGCTACGAATCTCCATGTTTCAACCCCCAGCCCACCCGACCCCGCCCGCTATTCATCGTTCGAAATATTGCAACTCGTCGCTGACAGCAATGGCTTTGGGACCCGTCACCCGGTAGTTAACCCAGCTCCATGGCGCATGTCACATATAGCAATGGGAGGAAGCACCAGATATGGTGTGTTCCAGACAGTCGATCATTGCTGACCGGCTTGTAGTAGTTTGTGTTCCCTTTCTTTGAGACAAACCCGCTTTCCTACCCCTCCCTCCCCCCATCCCTGCTATAGGAGAGGGGGAAGGACTGTTGTAATTATTATTATTTGAGAGGGGGGGGGGGGGGGGGCACCGAGGCTTCTCCAGCTTTCCCGCCACCGCCGCGACGGCCTTCACCACCGGGATCGTGGCGAGCCCGTTGGTGTCGCCGTGGAAGCTGGCCAGCATGTAGGGGTTGCCCTGTGGGCGCGGTGCCCGAAGGGGGACATGCGACAACAATCAGGGGCCGGGGTCGTGAGGGGGCGACGCAAGCCTTCGGGTGAGGGGGGGGGGCTAGCTCGGGGGCGACTTGTCCACACGGTAGTGCTGAAGGATGCCGGGCACGCCTGGCACTTCCTCGCACGGTGGTATTGTGGAATACGCAGCTTGAGCACAAGGCGCAGTCAAAAGACCATAACAAGTTTTTATTTTATTCACAGTGAAGTCGGCACGGGTGTCATACTAACATGAAATAGAGCGTGGCCTGCAGTGTGGTGTACACCCGCAACGTCATCTCAGGATGCCTGAGTTCCAATGTCCACCCTCGGACACGGCACGCCAATCGCGACGAGCAGAGCTTGTGCGCTGCACTCCGCAATGTGTGCTGGTGCCACTGAGGTGATAGATAACGGGCGCTGCGGACCGAAACCCGCCCCACCTGTCCAGGGATCGGACACGGACAAAACAACAGCGGGACGGTACGCGACTGTTCCTATCAGCCGCGCGCGAGCCTCAGCCTGAGGCTTGCCGGTTGTTGCAGGCACGCCGGGAGCCGACATGACATCGTGCTGTCGCGCAGCCCCGCAGTGACCGACGGAGACGGTGGGGCGCACCTTCTTGCTGGACACCGTGTAGGCGCAGATGTCGCCGGGCGCCACGGGGACGTTCTGGTCCTTTGGCAGCTCGCCCACCACGTCATCCGTCACCTCCACCGCCGTGTCCACCGCAAAGGGCTCCTTCGCAAGCTGTTGGGAGGGGGGGGGGGGGGGGGGTTACACATCCGTACGTATGCATTCAACCGTCCATGATTGCCGACGCGTCATATAAATACATGTCAGGGCATTTCAGCCCACTTTACTCGTATCAAAGCGCGGAGCTTGCTACGTAGGGATACTACGTTGGGGGTCGATACGTCGATTTTATTTTTTGATTGCAGTAGGGTGGTTACTTTGGTGGAGGTTTGGGGTTGTTTCCTAGATAGCTCTACTGTGCTTGAGCTTGCTACTTGTAGCAATTGCCACGACGGATGATTAACGCCGGTCTCTGCGTGTTTTGTCAGCGCAATTCCCGTGCACTCATTTGTCACCCGGTGTGGCAGGTGTCATTTACTATTGGCACCGATGCCAATGCGTAGCGGATATCATGATGAAGCGCTGCTGATCCATACTGCGGCCGCCGGTGGTACCATCGCCGGCGGAGATTGCGGGTACGGATGTTCCATGGCGAGCAAGACGATTGCCGGGCTCGACCGGCGGCGCTGCGCGAGGCGGGGATGCCGTCATGGGTGGTATCGAAGGGTCGAGGAGGGGGGCAGAGCATCGCCGGGGATCGGCACCAGGATGACGGAGTTTTGGTTGCGCTTGGTGTCGAGCTGGTGCGGCGCGAGCACGTGGAAGGACTTGGCCATGGCGGAGCCCTCAAAGAGGCGCAGCCACTCCGCGGCCACCTCCTGCAGGAAGATGACGTCCGCGTCCGCGTAGAGCGACTCCAGGATGGCCAGCGTGCGCTCGCCCTTCTTGGTGCTCAGCGCCTCGCACATTGAGAGCTTGAGTCCGTGCCACCTGCAGCGGCGCAGCGGGCGACACCCCATTCGCCAAACACGATGAATCATGTTGATCGAAGTGAAAGCAATTGAAATTGAAAACATTCGAAATTTTAAACAAAAGGAAATGAAAGCAATGCTGGACGCCATCGACGACGGGCAGTAACACGGGCTACTACAGAGTAGCGGTGTCAGCGTTCGTCGAACCGAACTGATAAGACGATGGCGAAACAACATGTGATTGTCATGGCAACGAATGCAAGCGGCCGTTCTGATACCAAGCACTCGCCGCTACGGCGCACAATTGAGCCAGGGGCGCAATTCAACCGCCGTCCGATGTGGTGTGGAGACCGATCAGTGTAAACAAAACCGCGGGGTGTCTGTTTTGGTACTGGAAAACGACCATAAAGGAATCAATTTGCAGGCCAGCATAGAAGAGAGGTGTTGGGGGGGGGGGGGGGGGGGGGGTTCACTTTCCGGGCGCCAGCTGGTTCATGATGTGCACCAGGATGGCATCAAAGATCGCCAGGCACAGCGCCTGCCAGGGAAGGGTTGGCGGGGTCAGGATGGGGCCGCCGGGAGGAGGGCGGTGGGGGGAGGGGGGGGGGGGGGGGGGGGGGATATAGTGCGCCAATCACATTGCCCTCAAACTTTAAACACATTGCTGCTGCTGCGGGGCGGGGCAGGCAGGAGAGGGCAGCGGGGGGAGGGATAAGGGGGGGGACTGGGGGGGGGGGGGGGGGGGGGGGGCAAGATGGAGCCCACCTGCAGCGGCACGCTGATGGCCTCCTCCTCCGCGGTGAGCGCGGGGTACTTGGCGGCGCTGATGTGGCCCAGCATCGCGGCGGGCGTCTGCGACTTGGGCGGCCCCGCCTTGGCCGCCACCTCCAGCGGCACCTCAAACATGAATGATGCCCACGCGGCCCACCACTCCTCCCCGCTGCCCAGCGCGCCCTCGTACAGGTTGATCACGCACGGCCTGCACATGCGGTGCCACGGGCGGAGCGGCTGAGCTCTGCATCAGCGGGAGACTACGCCCCAGATGACAACATCTTGTCGAAATCTCATGCGACCACACACACACACACAAGCACGTCCAGGTGCGCACACCTTTCTACATCTCACGTACAGAACTATCGAATCGTCATCTCGGCGGGCCCTCAAAAGAAACTAAGTTATGTGCAACATGATAACGCTGTGGGTCCCGTGGTATGCGCGGCATGATCGTGGATTTGCATGGGGCGTTGTGTGTGTGCTAAAGGTGTATGATTTGACATGCTTTCCAGTGGCAGCGTCCGGGTGGGATAGCCCGCGATGTGTGTCCGTTGTGCGAGCATATACCACAGCCATGCAAGTGCAACCCCACCCGCCATTCTTCGCACAATAACAGCCATCCTTGAGTTCTATTCAGTGTACCGCACGGCGCTGCCTTCACCCCGTCCCCCAGGGGTTCCTCCGCCGCCATGCCCTCTGGTTGTGCTGCGGGTGGCGATGGTGGGTGTGCTGGGCGAAGAGTGTGTGTGTGGGGGGGGGGGGGGGGGGGCGTTCACCGGAAGGCAGGGCCCGAGGTGGTGTTGATGGTGTTGGTGATGCGGTCCGGCATGGACGCCAGCCGCTTGGCGCCGATGTCCTTGTCCTTGAGGAACTCCGACACGATCCTGCCGGACACCGCAAACCCCAGCCAACCGGCACGCATCAGAGCCGCCACCACATTGGCAGGCCGGAGCACCGTTGGGAGGACGAAGCAAAAGTGCGCCATCCCAGTCCTGGTTCTGATTTTCAGGCGCTGGAGGTCGGCGGCGAAGGGAGAAGGGGGGAGGGGATACGAGAAGAGGCGTACTTGCGGTTCTTGAAGTCGTCCTCCCAGCGCTGCGCCACCTCTGGCAAGCCCGCCCAGCCCTCCTTCTCCATCAGCGCCTGCGCCCGCAATCCGAGCCAGCCTGAGCCTATCTTCCTCGCATCAGCAAGCCCCCCCCCCCCCCCCCCCCCCCCCCCCGGAGGTCTCCGCCTTTGTAGGCTGGGAGCGCGGCTGCCCTTTGCTGCTGCCACATCCTCTACGGGATGCCGACGCACCCACGAGAGCCCGGAATATCGGCCTCAACGTTGGTTTGCATGCAGCGTATAGGGTTGGGATTGCTTGTCCTCCCCCCCCCCCCCCCCCCCCCCCACACACACACACAAACACACCTACACCCACACGGAGCGCACCTGCAGCGACAGGCGCATGAATGCAGCAGGGGGCGACAACATGGGGCACCGGGGGGGGGGGGGGGGGGGGGGGGGGCTTGCCGCGAGCTGCTGGTACATGGCGGGCGTGAAGACGTCGCTGACCGGCACGTCCGCCGCGCCGGGCGCGTCCACGAAGCGCTGCACCGCCTCCATGAGCTCGTTGTACTTGGGGTCGCGGTGCGTGATGTAGTACTCGAAGGGGTTGTTGTTCACGGCCGCCACGTTCCAGGTGACCGCGATCATCCCGGCGCCCTTGCGCCCCTCGTCCGCGTCGACGCTGCCGCCGGTGAGGCTGCTCAGAATCTGCGCGCGAGGCATCAGCAGATCGGTTCGTCAGTTTCCGCCAGGATCAGGCTGCAATATACCGTAAAGCCGGTCGGATGTCGGCAGTCTGTCGAAGGCTCCTGGGCGCGCCGCCCCCGACAGCAAAGCCCGCCCTCGGCCATCCATCCCGCCCCTGCTACTCCCCCCCACCTCACTCTGCCGCGTGCAGTTCATGTCACTTGCGAGGGGTAGGAGCCTGGTTGCAATCTGACGGGAAGGTGTGATGTAAGTGGTGCTGGTGGGCTGGCGGTAGCGCGGTGACTCGGTCGGCCAGGGGGTTGTGTGTTTGCCGGGGGGGGGGGGGGGGGGGGGGGGTCAACTACCTGCCCCATCCTTCCACGGACCGCCGCAGGTATGAGCACGGCAGTCTCCCGACCTGTGGAGCTGTTTCCGATTCGGGGCCTGTTTGGCTCACGATCTCGGGGCACTCTTTGGCTCTGGCGCTCGGTCGTCTGACGAGGGTACGCGTCAGTTGCTACCTTGTAGTACCTGTAGCGACTAGCTCCTGCTGCAGATTGACGACCGATCTGGCACTGCGATCTGGTACGACCTCCTCGCCCATCTGGGGGTATCTGGGGGTGGTGCCCGCACCTGCCCCGTGGCTGCTCCGACGACGAACCGGTGCGCGTCGACCTCTCGTCAAGTGAGACGGTGTGAAGCTGCCGAAAAGATGCCGGGTTTTTTACAGGCAGTGATGATATGCAGCGCGGCAGCAGCAATAATAATAAACGGCAGCATTTCAACATGCAATCCAGTCTGGTTCTGCTAAAAAGGGTACGGAGACGTTTTTACACGGAAACGCGCTATTTTATAGCTAGGAAGGTTATTTAGCGAAAGCGGGGAAAGTCGGAGGATCCCGCATGGCGGAGGCGGAGGCGGAAACGGGAGGGCGCTGCCGAAGGCAACGAGCTGAAAGAAGCATACGAGCTGCTGGTGGCTGTCTTAAGTAGCTCCCCGGTCGGGAGCGCAGGGCTCGTGGGCGGTGGGGCAGCGCGTATTGAAACCCGATAGTACCGGTAACCTAACCAGTCGGTTGGAACCACCAGCAACAGACCGTACAGGTTGCACTAGGACAGTTAAATTGTTGGGAAACCCCATAAACAAGTTAAGATCATTTCAACATGCAATCGAGTCTGGCTTTGCCAGTGTACACGCGGTTCGTTTGCGACTGCGAGCCTGGGCAGTCGGTAGGCGTGCCGACTAGACGAAGGTCGGAGGAAGATGTCTTGAGTTGTAGAAGGGGTCTCGCGCCAAGAGGTTAGGAACCTCGATCGAGGCGCAGGCGCATAATATACGCGGATGGGAGATGTTGACGGCGCGAACGCCGGCGCGACATAGGCCATACGTGTCGCGGAATTAAGGCGCCGTCTCCCGACGGCGCCCTATAGCATTTGCCGCGCGCCGTGGTGGCGAGCTTCACGAGCCGGAATTGCATACCAATTTGGCGAGTGACGAGTGCCCAGCAAAGCATCGGCATAGGCACCCATAGGACAACAACAGCTGCACGCACGGGCGCGCGAGTGCGCCGCGTACAGCCAGGTGAGGTACGTAGTAATGGTACGCCGTACGCGACGCGATGGTAACTCTGCACATGTGTAGGCGACGGGTGGACACGCAACCCCGCGCGATAACGGCGATGTAAGGCCGCTGCCATCACCAGCGGCGGTGGTCGTCTCGCCGCCTCGCGTGAAGGGCGGCGGGTAAAACGTACGACGCTTAGGGGCGCGGGAACATGGGACCCAGTGAGTGTGGTCGTGTTGTGCCGGCTCTTAGGTGTGTCGGGGTCGGTTGCTTGGTTGTCGGCGACGTCGCAAAAGACCCGCCGATTCGGTAAGATGTCACTGCGGGTCTTATTTCGCGGAGTAGTGCGTGAGGCAGCCGCCGCCGCTGCACAAAGCGACTGCAGCCGACCAGCTTATAAGTCGCAAGCTTCTGATGACGCCACGAAATGCACAAGTCGCGTCCGGTGGCGGAGCTGTCCCCCGGCGGGCAGCTCGCGTTGTCACAGATGAGATGACGTGAGGTCGGGAAACGGGTTGGCGGGCGTAGAGGCCCTTGTGGCCTATGTGCCGGCCCGTAATGATGCCAATGTAGCCTATGTCGCGGGGCGAGGATGACGACGACTTGATGCACCAGCGACGGTCGCCGATGTAGTTCCAAACCCGGAGTAGTCGGACAAGGGTAGTTACGACCACCACGAAACGTCAAGCGTACACGCTAGGTGATAGAGCTGCCCCCGGTGGGCGGCTGCAGGTTGTCATGGTCCTTGTGCGACGACATTGCAGTAGGAGGCGTCGGAGACGCGCCGAGATGAGCCGCGCAAACGCAAATGTTGCTGCAGCACAATTAGTTAAGGCGAAGGCAACGAGCCGCCCTCTCAAAACACCGTCGAGTGAGAGGCGCCACCCCCGTAATGGACAAATGACGCGAGTAGTTACGTAAAACCACAACGTGTAACGACCATTGATGCCACAACGCTGTGCTGCGAGGACACGCGGACCGGGTTGAAGTGTCTTGCGGGACAACAAGTAGCCGCTACGACGAAACGGACGTCCTCCTCCGTCCGGCGCGCCGATTTGTTGCGGTAGGCGTAGTTGTCGCCGTTGACAGTAACCGGGAAGAGCAGCGGCCATGGTGCCGAGCACGTCCACCTCACCTTACCTCAAGGGTTGACTATTGCGAGAGGGTGCTCCACTGCGGGAGCCTCAAGGCCATGTATTGCGACTCGACTTTGGGTGTTGAGGTTTAACCCCCCCCCCCCCCCCCCCCCAATGGGAACCTCCCCGCTCCAATTCCTAGTTGTGCGCATCGCTACCAGAAAACGTTTAAGCTGTAAAGCCATGGCAAAAACGGAAAACGATCGGCCGCATGAGCAGGGAAAACCACAATACCGAGGGGGCGTCTGTCGCTGCTTGATGTTGCAACGCATGTGCGCGGCACGACGACTCACTACCGGCGGGGTGGGTGAACGTCGGTGCGGACTTGTTCAGCCTGTGTGACCCTCGCGCGCACAAGTACGCGCACAAGTATGGAAGATCGCAGACGAGCTGTTGGTGGCTGTTATAAGTAGCTCCCCGGCTGGGAGCGCATGGCTCACGGGCGGTGGGGCAGCCCGTACTGAAACCCAGTAGTACTGGTAACCTAACCGGTTAAAACCACCAACAGACCGTACGTGTCGCACTAGGACAGCTAAAATGTTGGAAATCCCCATAAACACGTTAAAATCATATACATATATATTGCATATATACTGTATTTGGTCGAGTTAAGTTTGGTTTTGCCGGAAAGGTCGCGCAGGATCTTTTACACCGACAAGACGAGCCGAAATTGGCATTAAGGTTTAGTGAAAATGTGGAGGGAAGCGGCGGAGTCAGGGGGCCGTTGCGCATAACGCAGCGGAACCGGAAGATGGAAGGCTTTGTTGTTACGGCTGCTTTTATGTCTACTCGTGATGCACCCAAAAGGTGCGCCACGGCTGGTGAACTAGTGAACCCGTACCACTTAGCAGCAACGGTAGCCGGAAAAGCGGTTAGGAAAAGACCAAGAAACCCCATAAACTAGTTAAGAACATTTCAAGTTGAATCTAGTTTTGCATGTGACGAGCGAACCAAGAGACGAGCGGTAGGAAGGGTAGCGCTACGTCGCGAAGGGGGCACCGTTAAAGCTGCCGCTGCGAAGCCTTGTTGTATTGGAAGTGGCGAAGGGGCGCGATGTGACCAAAGAAGACCACATGCCAGGTGAGGGGAGGGCGTTCGGGCCGATGTAGTCCAGAACGACGTCGGATTTTGTGTCCCAGCCGCCTCGGTGGCGAATGTGGAACACTGAAACCCCGATGGTTAGCAGCCGAAGCTGCTCCCTTGCGAAGGTTGTGAGAACTCCAGGGAGTGCCGGCGGTAGGGGGCAGCACCGACGAGCCGAACAGCCATAGAGAGCTAGTCCGACATGGTAGCGGCAATCCAAGATTGGACTGCTCACTCGGGGCGACCGCCAAAAACTTTGTCTCGGCCAAGGCAGCAAGGACCGGGGGGAACATACTGTACGTTATCGACAAGTGGTGCAAGAGACGGGCGACGCGTGTGCTCCGATACAAGAAGGAGCAGCACACGTAGGTCGTCGGGCCCGCGCCGGCTGGCACGCGCCCCTTCTCTTTGTACTAAACCTGCCGGGTGATGTTGTAGAGTCGACATGCACGTCCCGCTCTCGGCATGACACACCAGTAAGTCCCCCGGAAAAGAACATGAAGTTGACAACCGAAGCCATGAGGGCTCGGAAGTCGATTGGTACTTTGGGGGAAGATCGGACACTACAATCACCTCGGCCCTCTCGACGAAAGCGTAAGCGACATCAGCAGGCAACGGGACTCGTAAAGTGGCAGCCTCCATGTGGCGTTGCCTTAGCAACAGACCACGACGCGCAGCGGTGAGGTGCACGCTGTCCTTGGCGATGGGGTCGATGTTGTGTAGCTCGAAGAAAGTGTAGATCGCTGACATGTAGGGTTGTAACGACTTAGCCCCAATGTGAACCCGCTCACCAATTCAAGCGACGTACCGGACGACAGTGGCAGTGGTCGCCTCGAGCGGGCTGGTGTTATCGAGATCGTGGCAAAACTCTCCGAACTGTAACAACTTGTCGGCGTATCTTTTGAGCGTCTGGGCAATGAGGGAGCTGGAGAGCAGGTCGAGGGCCCGTTGTCCCAATCCGTTTCAGCCGAACGCTTGACTCATGCAGACGGGACCGGAGCCATGGGGCGACAGCTTCGGGCTGCGTCGTCAAGTAAGCGAGTACGACGCTTGGCCGATGGAGTAAGACGAGGTCGGTTCATTGCAGCCAAGTAATCGGCCGTGGCGTTTAGGTTGCCGGCGGTTGTCCGGTAGTTGCTAGACGGGTTGATATGGGCACCAGTACGAATTTGCGGGGCACGGTGCAAATAAGCAGGCCGCCCCGCGCATGACAGACGCTACAAGCGTGACGTACACGCGCGCAAGATGGTTGTTGCGAACCAATTGTGACACGTAGTGTAACAACCGACGGACGCGGTGATGATATGGTACGGGAGACGGGTTGCTGAGCCGCCATGTGCAGGTGTGCGGATGGTTGAGCCGCACTCGGATGTGGTTGTAACAAGCGCCGCACCGAAAAATGTCTAAATAAAGGTAGGGGGGTCCGGTCCGGACACGGGGCCCTCATCCCGCCGTTGGGCTGCCCGGGTTCGCTGTGCGGCGGTCACCGAAAGGTGACCTCGCAAAGCGCCAGCATCTCCGGCGAAAGGCGCCCCACTACGCCGTCACTCGTGCTCACCTTCGCGGCCACGCCCGCGACCGCCGCGCCACGTCCACGTCCGCGCCCGCGTCCTACGAGTGCCGCCGCCACTCTAGCAATAGCGGCAGCCTTCTCGCTGCTGGCGTCGAAGACCCGACGCTCGTAGTCCTTCATCAGATCTCCGAAAATCGAAGAGCCCAAATGCTCGCTCGGCTGCGGGCTGAAAGTATTAAGCCCGCAGTACGTCAAGCACCCTTTGGTCACCGTGCACACGCTTGATCTCGTTGAGCTTCCGCAAGAAATTCAGACGAAAGCAAAACGCCTTGTCGATGGCCTTGGTGTGGTTTCGCGAGGTAAGGAGTGAAGTCTTGATTATTCATTAGCAACAAGGGCGTAAAATAGCAGGTAGTCGTGGTTGATGAGGGCCACGAAAAGAGAAGCCATGTGGGCCCCAAAGCACGTCATCCAAATGTATTCCTCCCGCGAGCCGCAAGACGCCGGTCATCCTTCTTGAGGTAGTCGTTCGTCAGGTCGGTACGCAAAGGGAGCAGCCCAAGCACCCGGCTGACCGGTTGAACGTCCTCGTAACCAGACTTTGGTCGCTGTAGTAGCTCTGGCAGCGCGAGGTAGTCGTCCTCGTCATTCGTGGATTTTGCTCCGAGACGGCCGCTATGGGCTAGCTCTAGCAAGTCGGGGCGCACTGCGGCTCCCCCGCTGCCTGCCGGCTATCCCGCGACGCTCTGTCATGACAAGTCAGAGCCATGTGCTCCGTCTCCATCAACAACACGTTCATAAGCCGTCAGTTTGGCCAACGACGATGTGAGCTCGAGCAGCAATGTAGCATGGGCATGCATGTCCGCTTGCATCGATTCGAGCGTCAGCACATATGCGACGAGTTCTTCTCCGTTCGGCATGATGACGCACGGCCGTACGGATGAGATTTTTCTCACGCGGATGGTGAGCCGGGTGTGGTCTTGAAACAACATGTGACCTTGCTCGCAACAAGTTACGAGACAGTTCATCGCTGCGTGTACCGCAGCGAAACTGGGATATGGCAGGCTTAGTTGTTACGGCTGTTGTTATGTCTACTCTTAGATGTACCCAAAGGGCGCAACGACGGGTGAACTAGTGAACCCGTACCACTTAGCACCAACGGTACAGCCGGAAATGCGGTTAGGAAAGGTTGGAGGAAACCCCATAAACTAGTTTAGAACATATCACCATATATATGCGCATCGGCGCGCGTACAAGCAACATGTGTCGGAGATACAACTCTCCACAAAAGTCTCCGGCCTCTTTTCTCGCCGATGAGTTCGAATTACGAATAGCATGGTAGCTAAATCTAGGGTTTATGACCTGAAATCCTGGAATGTTGCATATTTATGTTTAATCTTTATCACCATGCGGTTTAAGAAAGCTATTTGGCCCGAACAACACGCGTCCTACACGAGTGGCACTTGCGCCACCGTATTGAGGGTTTCCAATACACTACCCCCGCAACAGCTGGGGTTGGTACCCCGCATGTGCCGCCGCGCATGCATAGATGAGCATTGCCTAATGGAAAGGCCATGGATGTGCGAGAAGACACGCACGTCAACATAGACATGTCAGCGCGCGCCGTCTTGTTCTTGATCGTTCGCAAGCGGCGGTGTCGGACTCCTCCTCCCGCTCTTTTTTCTTGAACTATGACGTTGCATGTGCCTTGGCTGCAGCAGCGAGGCCGACCTCGAGGCGCGTGTCTTCGAGGGCGGCGAGCAGGGCGTCGACGACGTTGGCGAAGCGCTCGTGCTCTGCGAGGCCGAAGATGCGGGAGTAGATGAGGCGCTCCGCGACTTGCTCTTCGACTTGCGACTTGCCGTCTTGGTTTTGAAGCGGCGTAGGTAGGTGGCCCGGGCCTCGTAGGTGCGTGTCGCCCACTGCCGCAAACGTGCCAAGCGCGGTGTTGAGTAGGTCGAGGGCATACGTCCTTCTTGGTGCGGGTAGTGGCGTTGAGCGCCCGTCCCGAAGCATTGCCATAGCCGTTGTTGCCGCCGACTCCGCGGCCTCGTGGAAAAGGCCATCATAGCACAAGACATGTTGGTACTCGTCCCGGGATGCCGTCTTGTTCGCCTCCGTGAAGTAGAGATCCGCCTCGTCGCGCCGGGGTTTGAAGAGGCTTGGGTGTCGCATGCCCAGTTAGGGGAGGATGTCGTGGTAGGCGCGGGGTAGGCCGTCTACCCAATCGTGGGGGTCAATGAATTCTCCGCAGTCGTTTCCGTCGTCGCCCTCCGTAGCTGCTGCTGCCCGTGCGTCGTGCACCGGCCGAGTCGTAACCACTCTCGGCCCCGTCGTCGTTGATCGCGGGATTGGCACGCCGCTGGTTGATCTCCGCCTGTATTTCTAGCCGGATCGATAGGCTGTCGAACTGCAGTTTCAGCGCTTGCAGAATCTTGAGCGCTGCCTGCTCGGTCGTTTGCTCCACTGGCTCCGGCGTATTGTCGGGGGATTTTTCTGTGGGCTGTTCGTTCGAGGAACCGCCCGCCTTATTAGCTGGGAGGTGTAGGGAATGGGTGACTCGGTCCGTACCGGACATTCGCGAGTAGTCGCACCATACGCCCCTACGAGAGAGGCGATCCCGTAGGAGCGGAGGATCATGGGTGCGGCATCAACTCCACTTCCACGACGTGGTGCGTGGGCGCTAGTAACCCCTATGACCCGTAGTGCCCGGCTCGCTGCGGCAGCGGGCTGGGCGGAGTGGCCGGTTGTGGCGGCTCCTTGTATCTTGCGACGACCGGGGAGCCCCACGGGGGGCTTTTCAAACAGTACTCGTAGTCACGGTAGCGCCTGCCGGCGCCGCCGGCCACCAGTAGCCAGCACGCAAGTACGGGGGTTGCTAAAAATAATTCATGTACGATATCGGCCTTGCGTAGTCGGCCTCTCCGAAATCCGCCTACGGGTGGGGAGGGGGTCTTTACGACTCGGACGGGGGCAGCCTACTCGCGAGGGCTGTTCGAAATAAAATCGTGTTCTCGTACCTCGGTACGACCCGCGGTTGACAACGAAGACTGAATTTGGCGTCACTTACCGCCGTCCCTACCCGTATGTGTTCCACATGTGAATCACTCGAATCGTTCGGCGGCGCCTTGTGGCCGACCCGTTCGGAACACCCGAAAAACACTCAGCCGCTCCGTGCGTGAGAACGGGTGAGGGCGGCGAGCGCAAGGAGACGGGAGCCCGGCACTTCGTGAGCGGGCGGGCGTTCGGGGGCGAAGAGGCATAGCATGGCAGCGACTCGGGGCTAGGAGATAGAAGCCGAAGTGCCATGAGGGAGTCGCAGCAATGCAGCGGGAGGAGTCTCCTGGTCTGGCCTTGGACGGGCGGCCACAACGACGAGGTGCGATGCGGACGAGGCAAGCGGCGCGGGCGAGCAAGGCCGGCCTGCGATTACGGAGCGACGACACGCGGACAGGGGGGGGGGGGGGGGGGATGCCCGCCTTTCCCCCTCCAGTCCCCCTTGGGGATCCTACCGCAAGAGCTCGGGCGGACGAGACGGAGGCAACATCGGCGGAACGCGGCCGAGGCCGGCGCGGTGGGGCGATCCGCGCGCCGCGATTTTCAACTACGATGGCGGCAGGTGGAGCAAAGACGCCGCACGACGACCGAAGATTACGCGGTGCCGGTGCATTACCGATGTACACGAAAACATTTTCGAGGGCGGGGCGAGAATTGTATTCGCAATCCCCGTACTGCTGCGGATTAGCGGTAGTCACTTATACGGCGAATGCCCATAGGTATCTGGAAATAACACATGAGATATTGATCACGTGATGTTGGGAGGCGAGGTTTGGAAACGAAAAAGGATGACCGAAAACTTGAGCTGTAATTAAAGTATATGTGTTCCCTACTATGGTTAGATGGCAGACCCTAAGAACAACTCAGTTTAGGCGGTGGAGAGCAGCAGACTTCCACGTGATCAATGTCAATTTCAATTTTAGAGGCGATGCCGTCGCGCTAGTTGTCAAGCTGGCGCAAAAAATTGAAGGTGGACTCCCGCCACTGCTCTGGAGCGTCAAATAGCAAGGTTGGCTGGGGCTGGCGCGTGCGCCGCTGGTCGCCGGTGTTGCCTATACACACTATTACATTGCGGCTTTGCTAGCGGAATGCGACGAAGCGGCCCTTTGCCCGGTGTAATTCAAACCTCTATATTACCAATGACGGCCCTTTGACCCTTGAGACGAGTGGGCTGCGCCCCGCGGACCGCTCGCGATCGTCGGACTTGAATGACGCTGGCGGAGTGGGGGGGGGGCCGGGGGGGGCGTGGGATTACTTGATCGACTTTGCGTGCGTGTCCTCCACGACCCCCACTTGGAGCAACGACCCCGATGGTGCACCCCGGGGATCGCGGCGACCGAGGCGGACCGGGCGTCTTCCGCCCCAGTGCAGGGTGTTCACCGGTACCACCCTTTTGTGGTTGAGGACCGCGGCCGTCTCGGGAAATAAGTCCGCTTTGACGGTGGTCTACATCTTCGCGGTGTTGTTGGCTGTGCGAGACTTCCCTGGCGGTCCTTCCGCCCGACCTCATGCTTCCTTCGTGGTCAGTCCGTTCATGCACTTCGGAACTTTGTCGCTAGCCAATCTGCTGAGTTCCGCCGTCACATGTCGCGCACACGGCGGGGGCTGTTGCAGCGGGTCTCTGCTTGCGTGCATGGTCCCCTGGGCGGCATTCTCTATGCCGGTGTGCAGATGACCAAGTCTGATGCATGGGCTCGTGGCTGCCCATTCTGCATCTCCTGCTACTGCTTCCACCTCGCAGTAGCGACTAGTTGTAGAGGACCTTCCCGATTAATAGTCCTTTTCGGGTGATTTCCTGATATTTCGCCTTCTGCAGCTAGAAAATAAGGGGCGCAGTAACACTAAATTACCTATGTGGCAGGTAGCGACTATGGGTTGCGACTATTTGTTTCCATAAACTACTGTCATCCGCTCCGCCCGCGCCGCGGTCATCGCGGCGGCGAGGCGGCGCGCGCGGGAAAACAGCAAGCTCCGGTGCTGCGCGTGGGCAACCAACCGTGGTCCAGCAGCATATGGTCCAGTATTAAACCGCAGGCGCGGCATCAGCAGTCGTCCCCCCGCCCCCTCTCGACCCGACTCAACGCCGCTGCCAGCCCCGCGGCCCCTGGCGCTCCGGAACCCGTGTACGCCATGAGTCCCAACGCCGCCGCCCACGTGCCGGTTTACCAGCTGAGCAGCGTGTTCGAGCCGGGCGAGCTGGCGAGCCTGCGCGCGCTCGCGGCCGGCGACGGCTGTCATCTCGAGTCGCCCGAGCAGCTGGGCGGCGGCGAGGCGACAGAGGGGGCGGCGGTTGCGGAGGACGGGCGGGTGAGCCTCGGCGCTGGCGTGCTCCATGGGCTGCTGGAACAGCTGGACGACATGCAGCGGCAGGTGCTGGAGTACGTGGAGCACGAGAAGGCGAGCGAGGGCCTGGTTGCACAGCTGCATTCGGCGCTGGAGGGGGCCAAGGCCAAGCTGGCGCTGGCCGAGGTGAATTCCCCGCGCGCGGCGGAACTGTATTGTCCGCCCCCGCGATAGGACAGGCAGCATTAAATCTCTGCGGCGGCGTTTACAGGCACTAGTGCGGTCACGGTTCGCCCTGTGTAGGCGACAGCTCCATTGAAGTGACCTGTGGTGTTAGTATGCTGCCACGAGCTTATCGAGCCCGCTGCGCTTGTTACGCTGTGAGCTAGGAGAGTGACTGCAAATTTGTCGAATGGATGGCGGTGTTGGTCGCTCACAGGTCACAAAACCGCCGCTGCCTATACACCCCCCTGCAAACGTATAATGAGGCGACTGCACCGCGCCAGTGGCCGCACTACGAGCTCGCAAAATGACTCTGGGAATTTATGCCTGCCCAGGGCACTCACAGTGCGGCTGCTGTTGCCTCGCCTGCTGCTACAGGGAGCGTTGAGCAGTGCGGAGATCGCGCTTCGGCAGGAGCGCGAGGCGCGTCAGAAGCTGGAGGCGCAGCTGGCGAAGGAGGTGGCGGACCGCAAGGAGCTCGCCACCAGGGTCGTGGAGGCCTGTGTAGCGGGAGAGGGCAAGCTGGTAGGGAGGCGGCGATGAGGCGCACCCAGGGGGTGGGAGGGTGGGGCGCTGCTCCACGCTGCTCTCCCTTGCCGCAGCGCTCAGGGGGGGGCAACGCCTCGTCTCCTCCCCGCCACTGCTGCCGTTGCGTGTATGTCCTAGTACTTACAGGTAGCCACAGATCTATATTACAAATAACATGGGCTGTGTCATCATTAACCTATCATCCAGCCCGATGCGTACACAGCCCCTGTGGATGCGCATGCACCACATCAGGCCGCTCAGGCAGCTAGCTCGCTGTCTTGTCGGCGCATGCAAGTGCCGCCTCTGGCTGTTTGGAGTTATGGGTAGCGGCGGCGATGCAATCATCCGGTGCAAGCATTGGGCGCGTGAATTCCCACAGGTGAAAGAATTCCCACATGTGAAAGTTTTCCATGGTGTGTCGTGATGAGGAGCTACTGCGCGCCGTGGCAGCTCGCCGTGTGTTATGGTCATTGCGTGGCTGTAGATGGGGAGTGATCCAGGGACGCAAAGGACTGGTGCGAATGCAAAATGCAGACTTGAGTGGGGAGGAGACCCAGGCGAAGTGGTGTCAATCTATCAATCTATACTGTTATTTAAAGGGATGACATCGCAGTGCATGGTGCCGCCTCAGCGAACAGAACATGCAGTGTAGGGCTAGCCTTCAGAATGTCAAAGAGGTGTGCACAGTAGGTACACAGCGGTGATATGCCACGGCGGCCACCTCGTCACCCCTTGATGCACTGATCCCCGCGGCCCTGGCGCCTCTGCAGCTGCCTGTCAAGGATGCCGTTGGTGTGCTCCGTTGGAGTGCCACAAATGAGTAGCACCGTATCTGGATGGGCCAAGGGCTGGTCGCCACATCGAGCTGCAGAGTAACAGGGCGTACAGCGGAACCCATAATGCACTCTGGCGCTGGCAGTACCATGGGTGTTCTGCTGGCACTGGTGTTTTGGTGCTCTGTATCCATATCGTATGCACATATCGCCATGCTCAGCATGTACGGCAGTTGGTGGTATACCAGAGGCACTGGCCAGGGCACTTGGTCTGTGGATTGGCGCATCTCTACCTCGCTGCCATATTGGGGGAGGGGTTCTCTCTGCCGCAATAGCAATAGTGATACAGATACAAAGGGTGCAACACCCCGTGCCCGGTGCCGGTACCCCGAGCTCCGCACCAATCTGCCCACCAATACTATTCAATCGATTACAGTTTTTTATCCCGACACCTGGCTGGGCGCGTCGCGCTTACTGCTGATGTGTCTTTGCGTCCGGGTCTGCATACCAGCGCCGCACGGTGCGCTCCATTAGCCAGGTGACACCCTCGTCGATGGGGTGCACGATCAGTGGGATAAGCCCAAGCCCCACCACGGTTGGCCCCCACCGCCGCAGTGGGGCCGGCATCCGCGGGCCAGCAGCACCCAGCAGCAGGTCGGAGGCCCACACCGCGCGGTTGATGGCCAGCCCAGGCGCCATTACGCTGGCCAGCGACTGCCATATCAGTGTGTCCGCGACCGCGACCAGTACCGGCATTTTGGAATCCTGCGCGCCGCCGCCCTGCGAGTAGTCGTTGGAGAGCGGGTCGTTCTTGGCGGCCTGCTCTGCCTGCCAGGTCTGCCATGCCCGCCAGCCCTTGTCCACACTATCCGCAAGCACATAGGCGCCCGCGATCACGTACGTGGCGCGGTAGACGGTGGGGCTAAGGAAGTGCTTGAAGGCCTCCCCCAGCTCGTTGGCGTAGCCCAGGTAGCGCAGGTGCGTCTCGCGCCACAAATCCCGCGTAGTGGCCACCTCCCCGTCGATGAGCTTCCACATGCTGCCCAACGCGCTCGCCTGCGCCATCTCCACGCTGAAGCCCTCCATCGGCCAGCGCAGCGGCGAGCGCACCTCCCCCCTCGGCTTGGGCGCATCCATACGCTTTGTGGCTGCCAGCAGCGGCTCGTCCTTCCCTGCCGCAGCAGCCATCGCGCCCTGCCTGGCTGACACTGGCGAATGCAGCCCCCGGCCCTCCGCTCTCGGGAGTTGCCTGAGGACAAACGGGGCGGTCGCCGGTCGGCAGTAGGGAAGCACAACTGACGCTGGCGCTGGCGAGAATGACGCCTGCCAATTACTTGCGTTTGCTGTGGCTGCCAGCGCTCCTGCCCTCCGTGCAAGTGGGCTCCCTGCAAACAGGCAGAGTCGGCGGTCCTCAAAGCGCTACTACCCTGTCGTAGGATTATGGTCGTCGTCGCCACCAGTACTTCAAGTACGGGCACAGGTACGGATTGGTACAGGTAGCTCTATTAGAATAGATATATATGGAGGACAATATAAGGATTCTTTTAGTTCTTTCGTCTACTGTGATGCGCATATGTTAAAGCACTGGTGTAGGGAATGAAAAACCATAGATAAATCTTAGGTGGTCGCTACTCATATAGAGTAGTAGCTCCGCGAGGCTCTAGTATAAAAAACGAATGATTATTCTCCGGCCCCCAAAAAGGCCCGTCCACTGGCATTCATATATTATTACAGTATGTAGTCGTTAATAGCGAATAATTTAGCGACCAATAAATCCTTATTCCATCTCGTGTAGCGACTACATCATTTTGACGGTAGGTCTTTACTGCGTAAACTACAGATCTTTGTCCTTGACGACAACTACAAGCGAGAACCCCGAGCAAAATAGAGCTCTGAGCTGTCCGCTCCGCTTTACGAGGATTTAATTTTCCGCCTGCGCTAGCCTCGAACTCCGCGCGCCTCGTCTATACGAGTACAGGTACGGCACCCGTATTGAAATTGGTGGGGAGGGTGCAAACCCTAACAATAATCAACCATACCCTGTGGGGAGGCGGAGGAAGACCGGCGGGGGGCGGGGCGGGGGCCACCGATGCTGCGACCACCGATTGCTGCGGCCACCGATGAATATCGCTGGGAGGTTGCACATGCATACCGCTTTGAAGAGTCTGTGGGCATCTGTGGCAATTGATGCGGGGGCGGTGCTTGACCGGGACCGTTCGGGAGCCGGCGACTTGACCCTTGAGACGAGTGGGCTGCGCCCAGCGGTCCGCTCGCGGCCGTCGGACTTGACGCTGGCGGGGTGGGGGGGGGGGGGGGGGGGGGGGGGGGGGGCGTGCGATTACATGATCGACTTCGCGTGCGTGTCCTCCACGACCCCCACTTGGAGCAACGACCCCCGCTGGTGCACCCCGGGAATCGCGGCGACCGAGGCGGAGCATGCTAAGTTGGCAGCGGACCGGGCGTCTTCCGCCCCAGTGCAGGATGTTCACCGGTACTACCCTTTTGTGGTGGAGGACCGCGGCCGTCTCGGGAAGTCCGCTTTGACGGTGGTCTACATCTTCGCGGTGCTGTTGGCTGTGCGCAACTTCCCTGGCGGTCCTTCCGCCCCGACCTCATGCTTCCTTCGTGGTCCATCCGTTCAGGCACTTCGGAACTTTGTCGCCAACCAACCTGCTGAGTTCCGCGGTCACCTTTCGCGCACACGGCGGGGGCTGTTGCAGCGGGTCTCGGCATGCGTGCATGGTACCATGGGTGGCATTCTCTCTGCCGGTGTGCAGATGGCCAAGTATGATGCGTGGGCTCGTGCGCATTCTGCGCCTTCTCATGTTGCTGCTTCCACCTCGCAGTCGCTGTAGAGGACCTTTTTGATTGTCCTTTTTTGGGGGTGATTTCCTGATATCGCCTTATGCTGCTAGCTCATGTAAATACATGCGGTCGACGTGGTGGCGAGTATTAGCATAACGGGCATTCGGTCCAGCGTAGCGGTAGGTGGGCTATTCTCAGGAATCCCTCTCAAGTGTGCTTAGAATTCCAAAGGAATTCCAAGCCAGCAAGAATGTCAGGAATGAGATTTTCATTTCTCAGAACATGACTAACAGCTGTACGCCACGCGTGACGTGGCGCATTGACATATAGCGCTGAGGACTTACCGCGAAAGGTGTGTAGGGAATTCTACTACTATTCCGGGAAATCCTACTTACTTCAACAGTGCTGATGATGTGAGCAGTGCAAAAAGTAAAATTCGCCCCAGGACATCGGCCGAAGCCGCCCCGGCACGACTTGACCTCTTGCGCCAACTGCAGTCGTAGGTCTGGCCTAGCCCGTAGACCATCATTGCCTCATTCGCACCCGGAAGGGCTAATGCATTAACCGGACAAACCCGGGACACGCCGGGACGATATTGCCGAAATACATCGACAAGGAATCGATCCCGGGACTTCTCCCGTACGAGACGACCGCTCAACCGAGCGGACAAGGGATGTACCGCTTTGTCGGCGTAGTCGCGGCGTCGCGCGCGTATTAGTTGCTCAGCACAACCTTCGGCACTTCACCGGCAGTGGCGGCATCAATTTGACATGCTCCATAGTGGCGTCGCCGCCACAACACCGTCACAGTTCCTTCTCCGGGCCGGCCGTTTCAACTTTCCGACCCCGCCGGTATCCCCGCCCGCGGATACCGCCAGCAAATATGAGACCCGTACACACGTACGTGCACACACGTATATATATATGTGTGTGTGTGTGTGTGTGTGTGTGTGTGTGTGTGTGTGTGTGTGTGTGTGTGTGTATCACACCCGATGGGACATGCACACCCCATGGGACTTGCGTTCTCATTCAGTTTCTTGTCGCTTACTTGTCGCTCGATTGTCGTAGCTGTTGAGGAATTTGCGAATTTGCATCGATCGTGTATTGGGACATGGCACAGAGGGCATTGCGCGTTGCCAAGGCATCCCAAGGCCATCCACAAGGAACGCCACCCCCATACTTCCATGGTGGTATCATGGTATAGTTGTTGATTGCCTATTCTCCAGCGATGCCACGACTAGTTTGCGATTCCAAGCCAGATATGTTATATATTACCAATATATATGTACCTTTGCACCTGTGCTACTCGTATTACTACCCTACATTGTCATTGTTCCTTTGACACGCAAATTACATTATCATCCATGCTTTTTACGTACTGCACATCATTTATTGCACACACACACAGACACACGGACACAGACACACACACACACACACACACACACACACACTCACACACACACACACACATTTATCAAACATGGGCTATAGGTGGTCTTGAGCAATGGGAATCCTGGGTTGGTTTGGAATTTCTTGGAATTTCAAATCGTGGAATTCCTTAAGGCTGCTGTGGGGCTCTTAGCTAGCTTGCTTCTCCAGCCACGCCGCGTGATCCCCGTATGTCACGAAGCCGGCCACGGCCTTCGTCACCGCCGGGTGCTGATACCTCATGGCAGTGACTGGGTAGTAGTTAATGTGCCCTCGCTGACCCCAACCTAGCCTCATGGCGGGCTCAAGAAAGCCCCACGTGCCAGCCTGCTCGATGAGCTGCTCCACGTCTGGCAGCTGCAGCTTATCCCTTTATATCTTTGGCTCCTCCAGCACTGACTGCTGGAACTTTGAACTGCACATACTCGCGCTGGTCACACGCCCATGGGGGATGTGGGGGTACCTGGTCACCTTCGCCTGCTGGATGGGGTCCTCATCGTCTGGCATAGCAACGGGCGAGGTATCCACGGGGTGGGCGCTCGACATCTTGGGCCGGCACGAGCTGGGAGGGTCGGATTTCACTGACGCCTTGGCTGTGCTAAAGGTGAAGACCAACTCGGTCGTGACAGCTCCGTTGGGCTGCCGCTCCATCGTCTCCACGAGCGTGGCGGGGGGGACGGCGAGCTTGAGTGAGTTCTTTCGCCGCAGGATGTTGCCGTAGCCGACGTCCTTCCCGCCCTGCCGCACGTTGTGCAGCCCAAACAGGAGCTCCATCGCATTGTGAGGAAGACGTAGCCACGCAGGAGGCGGCCGACTCCTGGCTTCTCGCTGTCGCCGCGCTCGCAGTATTGACCGAGGAATACTCCCTATCCCACGCCTCCATGCTCGGCTTCCGACACTTCTTGACGGTGTCGTTGACCCAACTGGCAAGCAACGCCGAGGGGAAGCCGCAAAGCTTGAAGGACTTGGCGGCATTCGAGAGCCGCCAGTCCGGCCGGGCTCATTCCACGCGGCCAATTGGAACTGCGCCTCCCACGTTGCCCGCTCCACGACCGCCACCTGGGCCAGGAGAGGGCCGAAGCAGGCTGTGCATGCGGTGTTCTTGTAGCGTTGCGCCTCCGAGGCGTAGGCCTCCTCGAAGCACTCCACCAGGCACTCTAGGCACTCGCCCTCTAGGACGCGGCTCCGCCGATTTACGGCCGCCATTAGCCCTCCATACGTGACGGGCGGCACATGTGCAACAGAGGGGCAGTGAGGAGAACGCTTGTAACTTCTTTGACAGGAAAAAACTCGACAAACCCCCGTGTGCGTTCATGTAACTGGTCCTAAGGAACACGGTGGGCGAAAAAGTGCCACGCGAACGGGGATGGCGATGGAGGCATGTTCATCCCCGTGGCAGCGAGTGGGTGAGTGAGTGGGTGGTTGCAAGCCACACCCAACCCAAACCCACATAGCATGGATGTGCCGGTCTCGCAGGCAGATGGGGCGCCCTCGGCGCCTATGCTCCCACCTCCAGATCGGTCAACGCTATGGATGCACTACCCTGGAAGGGCGCTGGTCGAGAGCGGGTAAATGGTGCGCACGGTGGGCCGGGCCAGGATGGCCTTGCAATGGGTGAGGCGGTTGTGCGGGGCGTCTCGCTGACGCGGCTTTTTACACTCGTGTCCCGCGCACGCGATATTAAAATGTCCGCGCGTATTATAGCGGAAATATGCTGTGCGCGCGCCCATACGTGGTGTATGGTGGCTGCGCGCTGCCTACTCCGCCAACAACACGCCTTCGTCGTCGCGGGCGCGCGGCGCGTTGCTGCTGCCTCGTAGAGTCGTGTATTATTATCATGTTATTTTTTCTTTTACGACATTCGTATTCATGCGTAGCTTGTATTTGCATGCGATTCATTAATGACATGCTTCTTGCCATGGCTGCGATTTTTTGCCTTGCTTTTGTTTGATGACATGAGTGCCACGCCGCCACCTGCCATTATCTATGGTCATTGATTCATCACATATATTGCGGAAATATGTTGTTCAATATGGAAATCTGCTTGCAGTAATAAATAGCGCGCGATAATAATTACCAATATTAAATGAGAAGAAACGGACGCCTCGTCCTCTAGTCGGCGCGCTACTGTGTCGGAGGCAAGGCTTGCATACTGTAGCGATATAATGCACACGACATACAGCCCCCCAAAAGGCACATGCGCATTCTGGCCACGCACAAAGCGCAGTAGCAGTCTTACTTTGCTGCTGAGCGATGACACCATTAAAATTAATATAGATAGAACTATTGTTGCGCCAGCGCAGTAACATAAGAATAACAACATGCAAATATATAGTGCTGACACTCGTCGAAACGGGGTTCGCCTAACCGCGTTTAACGACTACCAGGCGCGAGTAGTCGCCTGTACATATCGCGCCTAACGTTAGGCGTCACAGTACCTTAAACTTGGCGGTAAGGATGAGTACGGCAGCGGAGCCCTGCATCAAAGTACTATAGCGAGTAGCGGGTACTCGGTAGTCACGGGTGCACAAAGTACGACACGAGTACACGAGTCACTGTACTTTACGGGAATCGCCGCCCTTCATATCTGCTATTAGACGCGCGACTCCTCACGAGTCCTCACGAGTACGCGCGGAAGATACCCGCGTGATGACGAGTGATGATGACGAGCAGGCGGGGCAGTACGGTACTGGTCGATACACAACAAAGGCTGCAAAAATGCATTACACGGTAGTCACGGTTGGTTTTGTGATTAAATAAAGGTGAGGGGCCAGGCTGGATCAGCGGCCAATGAGCGTCGAGCTTCGGGATGTGGTTAAGCGGACATGGGCGCGCCTACTCCTAGCTGGTCGTCTCGTACGCTAGAGACCCGGGTTCGATTCCTGGCCGATGTATTTCGGCAATATCGGCCCGGCGTGTCCCGGGTTTTCTCGGTTGATGCATTAGCCCTTCGGGGTTCGAATGAGGCAATGGTCTACTGGCTATGCCCGACCTACGACTGCAGTTGGCGCACGAGGTCAAGTGCTGGGGCGGCTTCGGCCGATGTCCCGGGGCGAACTTTACTTTTACTTTACTTTTACTCCTAGCTGGCAAATTTAACGTCAAGTAAGGCACCGGACATGTTCGGATTTATGGCGGAGGGGTCGGCAACTGCATAAAGTATTAGGGAAATACTAGAAATTTAATTACAATGGGTCTACTACCGCCCCCGGCCCGTGCCCGCCCCCCTTGGCCTGCGGCCGGCTGGCTCCGCTGCCGCCGGCCTCTTCCTGGCGCCGGCATGTGGTGTTATTCCCGTTGTCGGCTCGGGTGCTGACTGCCCCTTGTTGCCCGCAGATACTTCTGCGGGCATGCTATTCATGGCAGCTGCTGCCATCTGCTGCGCCCCGCGGCTAAGGAGCTTGTTTGATGGGGCTGGCATGATGCCGCCGCGCGCTCCCGTTGCGCTTGCTTCCTCTGGCGTCCAGCATGCATCCTCGCGGTAGCGTCCTGAAGCGCCGGGGATCTAGCCGCACGGGGAACATGAGCTCGTAGAGCGAGCGGGGGAGGGGGGCTGTAGCCGGTAGACAGGTCTTGCACCGGAGCGCTGTTCTGGTCGATTCCGGACTGCGGTAGTGATGCAAGAACAAACACCAAGTCGCCGACACTCGGGCAGCGACAACATCAGCAGCTACACGACGAGCAGGTAAACCGGCCGGCAAGCGCACCTTTGCACTGGGGATGCAAAGAACCCTTGCTGCATGCGTCGGCTTCATCGATTTAAGCAAGGCAGCTTGCTTCTCCCCCACGGTCAATTAGGGTGGGCAGACGGGCCGTTCAGCTTGACCAGCCAAAAACGCTCGACGTGTCATCGGCGCTGACTGTCGTGAGGTCCGTAGTAGCGCAGGGGCGGGCCAGGGGACAGGCAGGGGCTCGCGTGCTCCTCTCGGCAGCATGATATCTTCCCACGACGCGTCATCCGTCCCGGCAGCGGCATGGAAGGTGCTGACGGAGGCCATGGTGGCACGGGGGGCGAGCAGGGCGATCTGCTCTTCATGCGAAGCGGTCAGCACAAATAGGCGAAGCAGCGAGCGAGGAAGTGCCGAAGAGTGAAAGTGCGCGCGCGGCTGGTGGCTAATCACGTACTTTATATCATTGCATCAGTCTCGAGTAGTAATGGTACCTCGGTACCCGGGGCGTCACAATAACATTTTCAATGACACTACGATGCATCTGCTGTTGTGTGTAATGCACAACGCGTTTCACATTAATCTTATTGCTGAACAGATTACATGCATATCAACATACATACCACAAATGACATGAAATTCACAAAAGTACAGATGTGTATAACGGCAAAGACAAATGCAAACCACGTACGACTCCACGAGACGGTCACCACGAGACGTCGAGCACGATAGGTGGTAGAGCTGCCCCCCGGTGGGCAGCTGCAGGTGGTTATGGTCCTTGTGACGACGAAGTAGCAGTAGGAGGCGTCAGAGACGCGCCGGGACGAGCCGCGCAAACGCCTCACAATGCAACCATAGCAAACGTTGCTGCAGCACAATTAGGGCGAGGGCAACGAGCTTTCTCAAAACACCGGCGGATGAGCGGCGCCATCCCCTAACGGACCCATTACGCGTGTATAGATACGGAAAAACACAGTGTGTAACGATCGTTGATGCCACGACTCACGCCATGTTGCGAGGACACGCGGTCCGGGTTGTCGTGTCTTGCTGGATAGCAAGTGCTTGTCCCGACCAAACGGACGTCCTCCTCCGCCCGCGCCGATTTATTGTGGTAGGCGAAGTAGGTGTCGTCGTTGACAACCGCGGCGAGCAGCGACCATGGCGCCGAGCGCGTCCACCTCACCCAACCTCAAGAGTAGAATACTGCGAGAGGGTGCTCCACTGCGGGAGCCAGCGAAGGCACGTACTGCGACTCGGCTTCGGGTGCTGAGGTTTGCCCCCCCCCCCCCCCCCGCCCCCCCTCAGCACCAAAACGCAACGGGGACACGCCCCCAGCTCCAAATCCTTACCGTGCGCATCGCCACCCGAAACGTCCCAGCTGCAAAGCCAGGGCAAAAACGGAAAACGACTTCGGACGCACGAGTAGAAGAAACCTCGATAACTACCGAGGGGTTGTCTATCGCTGCTTGATGATGTAACGCGTGTGCGCGGCACGACGACTCACTACCGGGAAAAGGAAACTCGGTGCGGACTTTATCAGCCTCAGCATGATGTGTATAACGGCAAAGACAAATGCAAACTTTTGTGTCAACATCGGTTGACAATACCTGCTCGCGACGATACTGCAGTACACCGCGGCATCCATGCGTAACATTGACCCATGTTGTCAGTATCAGAAAAAATATGTTGTGAGTGTGTCAGGAAAATTATTTAGTGAAGCATGCATGTGCAAGCATAATGCAGATTTGCTATGTTTCGTAAGATAGTATTGCTTAACATTACATTTGGAAACCCCAGGCCCAACCGACGCCTATATGTATCATGCGCCTGCCATACTACGCAACTGCTCCCGCAACATATGGATATGCTCAATTCACACACGCCACGGTTGCTGCGTATATGCTACTACTGCATGGCATCAACACCGCCATCATCCTCATCGAGGGCGGCGATGTCGTAGGCATGGGAGTGCTTCAAGTAGGAGCACCACCCGTGCCGGGCTGCACTATCAGCATCAGCGCAAAGTGCAGGAAAGCAACAACAACATGTAAGGTGCTTCAGCAATAATATACAACACAGGTGGCCCATCACCTGATCATCTGCATCGGCACAGCGTCACCAGCGGCCCTTTGCCGCCGCCCCCTGCCGGCAATGCTGATGGCCTCTGTCCATGTATATGTGACAAGTCTGCCATGCACAATCCTGGGCGGGAAGACAAAGTCATGCTGGAAGACAGTGTTGATCGGGCCCTCCCACAGTCCAGTGCTCATAGGCGTTGATAGCACGCATCTCCAACTGCAAACACAACGGGAGGCGAAGTCATCGCGCTGTTTTTGAGGTGGCGCTCAGCGACAACGAAATAAGTTACCTTGACCTACAAGCTACGGGCAGCTACAAAGGTATTCTTCGCAGCCTTCATGGACATCGCGGCAGCAAAGGACATCACTCCGTGCATGAAGTTGCATGACGGCAATTTCCCGATGAATAGAACTGCATGGCAACCTTGACGCACTGAGTGCTCAGTGCATGGAGCACTGCAAACATGGAGATCAAGGAGGGCTTCCGCAACGGCAGCAACCAACAGCCCCAGAACCTGCTCAAGTCCGGCAAGATGATGCTCTCCAGGACTGGCCAAGTCACGACGCGCAGCACCTTGATCGCGCACCACCGTGACATGCATGGACCAGCCCATCGTGCACAGCCCCACCTGCCCAAGGCAAAGGCGTGTGCCGTGAAGGTAGAGATGGCAGAGAAAGCGGCGACGAAGCGAAGGAAGATGTGAATGCATTAATTACATCCAATGAGCGTGTCCCCTTCCCTTCTCGCCCTTACTGGATTTGCCATAGACAACCATGTCACATGAGCGGCAGCTGCTCGGCTCACCGCTGCCCTCAGCCCCCCTCACCGATGTTGAACGCCTCGCCTCCCGCCTCCATCGTGGCTTCGCGCCCCGCCCTCCTCTGCATGAAGTACTTCTTTTCATATGGCCCGCACTTTACCGCATCCCAGCTGTCAATGCTGTCGTAGCTTTCAGAACTGCGCCGATGTGCGGGGCGCTGAATAGTCGCCTTCGCTGGTGTTGTCTGAGATACCCGCTCACTCTCGCTCCATGCGCTCCTGCCACTCCGTAGCGCGCAGCTTCCGAGCGCGCTCACCCAACTCACGCGCACGCTCTGAGCGCACAGTTCGGAGCGCCTACTGTTCCAGCTTGTCCGCCTCGCTCTTGCCTGGCAGCGCCTCCCACCGGAATACATAGCCACCCGTCTCTATGGGAAGCGGTGGCGGGATTGGTGCGCTGAATCCGCCCAGCCCATCACATCGCGCAGAGCATCGCTATCGTAGCGTCCATCGGGTGCATAAAATGCGCCTCGCACAGCCCATGCAGCTCGCGCATTGCGTATACTTTGAGATCATCGAAGGCAGTGAGGAAGGGCCATGCCTTTGGATCACTTGGGCCCACTGAGTAGCCAGTTGGCAGCTCCATGTGGTGGCCGTGGCCATTCATGCGGTCGTACATCGCCTCGGTCACCGCCGAGACCAACGCCTCCTCGCCTACCACTGGTAGGCCGTCTACTGTGGTGGACTTGCCACACTTCCGGCTGAATTCGGAGGCGGCGGGCTGGTGGCCGAAACGGCCAGAACGCACCGAGAGCAGTTCTCGCGTCGCGCCATATCGTTGGGGCGCTGCGTCGGCGCAAAGGATTTTCAGCCTCCAACCCGCTGTAGCATCAACGGACGATGCGAGAGAACAACGGAGGAACTCAAAAACCCGCCACGGCAACGACCTCAGCTTCCCCTCCCTCTAGCGATATCGGGTGCGTGTCGGGTGGGATCGGTGCCGAGATGTCTCCGATTATGTTTGGCGTGGGTGGGCTGCAGTGAGTGAGTGGGGCAAAAAGGGCGGCGTCCGTACCTGATGCGGCCGAGTGCACAGCCGCTATTGCTAAACCACCTGCCCGACTACCGCCAGTAATGTGTACCCATGGGATAAGGTTTGCGCTCCGGGGGGCGTGATGCGCAATGGCCGCGCGCACTGGGGGCAAGCGAGCTATGTGTAGCTCGGGATGGGTGAGGAAGTTTGTTGTGTGCTGGACGCGGTGCGCGCGGCCCGCATAAAGGATTCTATTATAGTACAGCAGTACTAGCGCAGTGTGCAGTGTGCGACAGTGTGCGCCGCAGTGCGCAGTGTGCAGCAGTGTGCAGTGTGCGACAGTGTGCGCCGCAGTGCGCAATGTGCAGCAGTGTGTAGTGTGCGACAGCAGTGCATAAATAGTTCATGCACGATATCCCGGTACTGGTACGCCTTCATATCACGTACCATTTGCGTACGGGTACTGCCATGGCAGTCATGGCGGCGCGGGTACTCGCGACCACCGCCGAGATAAGCTGACTGTAAGCGGATATAGGCGAGGGTTAGGCGCGGGTGATACGGAATACAGTAATCGTACAGTAAAATTGAGTACGGATACAGTACAAGTACCGTGTTAAGCGCGGTTAGGCGAACCCCGTTTCGACGAGTGGAGCCCCACAGCAGCCAGCTCCTCCCCTTGCCCTTTCAGCATGTCCTCCACTGATGGCCACTTGGTCATCAAATTGCCATATGACAGCACCATCTGCACCTCCTTCTCCATGTCCGCGTCTCACTTGGAGCTGCTGACTGAGGTTGATGAGACGCTGAAAGGCATCTTGAGATAGCTTCATGTCAGTGTAGACCTGCACAACGTTGTGCTCTCACAACTTTCAAATGGCCAACAGGGTAGTACGCCTCTCCGCTGCTTTCAAGTGATGCTTAAACTGCTTAAACTCCAATATGGAGGCCAGCAACTCGGGGTAGTTGGCTAGAAGGGCGCCTGGGATAAAGCGGGGGGGGGGGGGGGGTGCGCTGCTCGCACATCCGCTGGCTGGCCCACTAGGTCCGCCTCCTCCACGATGCCCGCCTCCTCCCCGTCAGCTCCATGTGCGTCGACATCGCCATGCTGTTGCCGCTGCTCCGCTCCACCGTCACCGCCGGAAGGGGCTCCGAACTGTGCGCCGGGCCCGCCCTCCGCATACACAGTCGGCCAGCTGTCGTCGTCTCCGATTGCGTGGGTGAGCCACGCCTCCAGCGGCTCGGCCTTGCGGTCGATGAACTTGCGCACCGTCGCTCTGGTCGTCGCCTCCCGCAGCTTGTAGGACAGGCCTGCCGGCCGCTCCCTCCCCGGCTTCTGGCCCCCGCCCTCCTCGTCACTGCCGCTGCCCTCACTGCTAGCGAACTCGGCCTCGCTGCCATTTGACTCAAACATGAGCCGTATCTTGGCTTTTAGGCGCGCTACCTTCTTGTCGTGCTTCCGGCGCAGGATGTCCGCCTCCACTCGCGCCCTCTCCTCCGCCGCAAGTTGAGACCGCAGCTCCTTGTCCACTTCTTTCTGCTTGTTGACAACCTCCCTCCAGCAACGCTCCGCCTCCTCCGAGGCCGTCGCTCTCTTCAGCAGGTACTTGATCTCATACTCGAGGATTTGCAGCTGGGTTGACACACGAGTCGTCGCTGCTGATGCCTGCCACGACAACCCGGCCGGCATGCCGCTGCCTCTGGCACCCGCCCCGCCTCCTCCCTCACCACCGGCATCGCCCCTAGTAGGCGCCGCGACTTTCTTAGACTGCCGTTTCTTTGACTTGTAGCCCATGGTACCCGGACGAGGGACGGGGGGGGGGGAGGGGGGGGGGCAAAAGACGTGGATGGTGTAAGCAAAGATGTTATGCAAGTTCCTGTGACATGCCGTGGAGTGGCAGATGTTGCATCCCGACTGTACACGGCCGCCAGGTCGCCCACACCGCCTGCACACCGTCCAGCCGCCTCCCGACACCGCATGTACTACCCCCAAAGGGCTTTGCATAGGTACCTACAAGGTCCCTAGACATAGGTCGGGCACTATGGTGACTGCCAGTACGGCTAGAGGTACTGGAGGGCGCGTACGCGTACGCGTACGTTAAAATGTCCGATTTTCGGGCCCGGAACTGCGTTGTGCGCTACTTCGACCATATAATATACAATTGCTGCTGGGTGCATATATATATATGTACGGCAGAATTAGTTATTGTAATGGACAGTCATGTGAGTTTGAGGCCAGGGCATGCATGCAGCCAATTTTCATGCATGGTGTCATCGCAATATATATGTTGCATGGCGTTAGTATTATTACATTGAAAGTTTGCAGAAGTACTTTAAGTACTAAATATCGTTTTACATAAATATTTATGTAGTCCGGCCGTAGTAGAGCCAATAATGCAGCTGAGCTTTTGCATAACGCCACGTAGTGTGGTCGTGTGCAAATGCTTGTAATGTTTTACCAAGCAGGTGTAGAAAGGAAAGCCTTAGGTTGTTGTTCCCTGTCCCGATGCGCTCCTAGCAAGGTATACAGCATAGCGCACATTAGTATGTCCAGCCGCAGACGATGAATACCGTGCTTTGTATTCGATTACTTTGAGCGCGTCAAAAGCATGAATACATAACCGGCACCGTCGCACGGTCTTAGTGCTAATATGATGGGCTGATCACGGGCTTGTCCCCTCGTCGCGAAAGCTCCGAAACCAATGCGTAGACAGATTATTTCAGCAGCCATCAATGTACGGGTCCACATGTAAGTTGTGAAACATATCACCCGTGGTCCAATTAGGCGCGTGAAAAGTGCCGCGCCGCGCACGGTCGCCAGGCCGAGAAGTCCCCTCCTCAAACAAGGTCCTTGCGTATGTATCCGCAAGCATACGTGGTGGCGAATACGACTCAGTGCCGGGCCCATGCTACGTAAAATGACACCCCCCAAATCCAACCAGCATTATCATGTGCGTTTTCCCTAATCGCCGTGAATCCCGTACTGAGGTGGTTTGATTGCAGTTCTTTGCCCGGTACGTACGGCTTTTTGCCCGGGACGTACGCCTGTTTCCGGGTACGTATTGCTTAGGATGTTAGATTTACGGGTAAAAGTAAAGGGCGGGGCGGCGACTACTTTCAAGACGAATTATATAGTATTATCAATATTTTATCGCTTTTTTTCTGGAGGATGAATATAATTATTAGTCTACATGTAGTACGTAGCAGTAGTGCCGCGTCCACGCGCGCGCAGTTGTGCATCGCGCTTGTTGCTCATAAGGGATGTTTTGTCACTAGAAACATACAATATAGTACGCGCTACTACGTGCATAATATAACGTCAAGCAATAAGTCTACCCCGATTATGAAATGAAAATACAATGCAATGAAATCATTTTCTGTTAGTATTTGCGTTTTGTATTATGCATGTTAAGTTTCCCTACATTGACATAAATTGATTTGCAACTTAGTTACCACCTCCTGACCTTCACATGACGTTTCTTCGCGCCGCTTGGCAAGCTAGACGTGGCGTAGTTATTGCTCCAACTTATATGGCCATCTATTGTTGGCTAACTAATCATATACTAAATATTGTTGCACGTAGAAGTGCGTGCGTAGAAGTACGTGTGACGTCATATATATGCAACCGTCCCAGCATTCAAATTAAATATGCTTACTACTAGTACTACTCGCAACCATTTACTAGCTCATTCAACATACATACCACTCACAATGCGCCGAGCAACAACCGCTTGCAGAGGTAATCCCGCCGGTAATAATTGGTTGATAATCCACACCCGTATGCACGCATGATCGCACGCATGCATATACACACTTGCACATGCGGCCGGCATGTGCGTATGCATAGATGTAATTTTGCTCACCTTTGCTGAACCGTCAATACATACTCAACAATCATTGTATGTAAATGCATGACGGGTCCAGGTGCCTCGCGGACGGTCGCATAATTTACATGAGCTAGCAGCAGAAGGTGATATCAGGGAATCACCAAAAAACAATACAATCAGAAAGGTCCTCTACAGCGACTGCGAGGTGGAAGCAGCAACATGAGAAGACGCAGAATGGGCACGAGCCCACGCATCAGACTTGGCCATCTGCAATAAACCGGCAGAGAGAATGCCGCCCAGGGTACCATGCACGCAAGCCGAGACCCGCTGCAACAGCCCCCGCCGTGTGCGCGACAGGTGACGGCGGAACTCAGCAGGTTGGTTGGCGACAAAGTTCCGAAGTGCCTGAACGGATTGACCACGAAGGAAGCATGAGGTAGGGTCGGGGCGGAAGGTCCGCCAGGGAAGTTGCGCACATCCAACAGCACCGCGAAGATGTAGACCACCGTCAAAGCGGACTTCTCGAGACGCACGGCCGCGGTCCTCAACCACAAAAGGGTATGTAGAACCGGTGAACACCCTGCACTAGGGCGGAAGACGCCTGGTCCGCTGCCGACTTAGCATGCTCCGCCTCGCTCGGTCGCCGCGATTCCCGGGGTGCACCAGCGGGGGTCGTTGCTCCAAGTGGGGGTCGTGGAGGACATGCACGCAAAGTCGATCATGTAATCGCACGCCCCCCCCCCCCCCCCCCCCCCCCCACGCCGCCAGCGTCAAGTCCGACGGCCGCGAGCGGTCCGCTGGGCGCAGCCCGCCACTCGTCTCAAGGGTCAAGTCGCCGGCTGTACGGTCGCATAATCATGGCCATTCGCGTCATGGATGAATCGTCGCTGTCGGTGAAATCTGCTGCGCTGGATGAATAAAGAGCTGCGATGACCCGTACTCCCGTACCGCGTCCGCCGCTTTGAGGAACGCCCGTCAATAATAATAATCGTGCGCGGGCCGAGCAACTACTGAGAACGGTGAGTGACTTCCGCTTCACTGGTACCGGTACGGGTTACCACACTATATCTGTAATAAATTATTCTTAGTACCAGGTACCAGGTACCTGTCGCGCTACCTGTAGGTGTCAGTAACCCGCGCTTATATCGGTACGGGAGGAAGGCGCCGAAGTTTACTGCGCTGATATCGTCATCATATCGCAATCTACCGCCGGTCTATTACGGCCGAGGCGCTACCAGGATTACGAGCTGAGATAGCGCTATGGTGCTAAACGCCCTAAGATAATATAGGACTGGCATGAGCAGCAGCCATCATTTCTTTGGTATGTATGTATATCTAGTTTATTTCACATGACCCGTACCAGCGTCCAATTTCATTTGCAGCTGCGTTGAAAATTGCGCACTAATATTAGTTCCCGCCATGCGATGTAGCGACCTAGTACGGTAAAGTAACAAAAACTAGCTTTTTCGCAAGGTACCAGTTCCGGTGCATCACCCGGGCTCACCAGGAGGCCTTGCTCGCAAGAGATTTCCTCGGGGTCCTGAGCTTGGTAGCCGCTCGAGAGCGTGCTCGCTGCCTCATCAGACGGCGCAGATTCGTCTCCCATCCCGTTGCTGAAGCTGCACAGCACGTCCGAGGATCACCCACACACACACGTGCTCGCGTGGCCCGGACTCTGAACCGTGTGCGCATCACTCATCCATCCCGCCTTATGCGGGATGCGGGCCGCTTTTAGGCGGCTTGCTGTGTTGATTTTCTAATTCTGGGGAACTGCCCTTTTTGTAATTCACACCAGTTCCGGGGCGGTTAGCGCTGGGTATCGGCAGTAGATACGCTAGCAATGTATGTTAAATGTTAATGTTAAATGCTACAAGGTTTTGGTTGTGGTCGCTAGTACATTTGTTAATACTTGGTTGTAAATACCACATCACAAAACTAGGTTGTGGTGTGGGCTTGACCACCTGCTCACAAGCCACTTCACTGCTCACGCCGAAGCCGGTCCACCTCTCTAGAGGATTCACGGCAAGCCTGTAGACAGATAGTACGCGGCGCCTCACTAGTGGCGTGCAGTGGTCGACTCCTACATGCCTGGAGTTTGTGCACCCGAGGTGTCCACATTCGCACTTGCGGTCGTGCACAGCGATCTGCAATAGTTCTGTCTTTGTCTAGGGCGGCATGACGCCCCGGCCACAAAGGGCAACGCTCCTGCGGGGGTTCGCGTTTTTACTGTGCGCGTCGTTAGCTGAGGCCGTGAGGCCATACAAGGACATCCCAGGCTTCCAGGATGACCAGGCGCAGCCCGCAGGTGCTTCGCACAGTGGGCTGTTTGGGCGGCCGCACCCGTCTGTCCTCAGGGGCGGGGGTGCCCGCTCAGCGGGGTGCGACCTATGCGAGCAAAACTGGCTGTTCATCCTGGGGGCCGGCGGTCGGACGGGAACTACCACTGCGCTGTCAATGGTACGCCAGGCCCATGCAAGAACCAGGATGATGCAGCCTCAGTTCTGGAGGCACTTGAGCTAACCACCTTACTCTGGGGTTTTCTTCATCCCTCGGCGGATTCCTCCCTAGTGCTTGTTCGCTGTCGCTGACCCAGCTGGCCATCCTTGCTGTCGGCAGTTCGACAGCGTTCCGGGAATCGAGCTCACAGGCGAACACTGGGGATTTCTGAACGAGGAGGCCTTGGTACTGGAGAAGCTGATGAAGGCCGCGTCGAAGCCTTGTGTCAGCGGTACGCCGGCTCCTGATGTCGACGGCTTCATGTGCGACATTCAGGAGCGCACGCGGCGCACCATTCTAGGCGCGCGGCACGACGAGCTGCTGGCCTCGTCTCGAGTCATCGGCTTCAAGGAGATCCGGTATACATCGCCTACGGCGTTGCGGTTTCTGGCTCGTGTTTTCCCGTGCGCGCGCCTGGTATTCACCTATCGCCGCAAACCACACGTTGAGGTCCGCGCCAGCGAGTTCCAGCAGGAGCACATGCGCCAGCAGTGGGAGGAGAGCCACGCGCTGTTCGATTTCGTGCATTCAGCGTTCAATGACACGATCGGCATGCTGGCGGTCGAGGCGCTCACGCTCAGGCACTACAACCGGCTGCTCACACAGAAACTGGGCGTACGCGGCTGCGAGTTTGCCAAGATCATACACGACAATGCAGGCGGCGGCTACTCGCGCGACCGAGACCGCCCCGACGACGGCGTGCTGGTAGGTGAGTGCGACCTATCGGGAGTCGACTTCCGGCATGGGCCATCGGAGCTGGCAGCGCGCGAGGCGAGATGGGATGAGCTTACGCTGAAGCTGGCGAGCAAGCAGCGGCGCCACCATTTGGCAGCTGGCACATCACGAACACAGCGTGACGAGACGGATAGCGCCTCGTAGCGCCTCTTAGCACTCTAGTAACACCCGTATTCTTCACATTCGGCGGCAATATATCATTCACTTATTCTCTTCAGCAGTGGCGTGCTTCTTAATGATCCCGCGGCAATTCAAGTCATAGCGACACTCCCTGGACTCGCCTTCAACATTTTTATTTTATTTGACAGTGCTGATAATCACGTGAATGCTTGCTGGATGAATATGGATGCTGCTGCAGGTCTTTGGACATGAAACTCCATCACGCAGAACGCATTCCATCGACTGCCTAACTCGGCGTGTGCTTGTGAGCCCGATGAAGGCAATTAAACTGATACAGAGGGGCAGCCTATGCTGGTAGGCACTTCATCGCATGGGGTTGATCAGCGCCATGCTGAGGACGTGTTGACTCCTGGCTCTGGTCTGATTGAACGCCGTAGGTATCACCTAGTACGAGAGTATACCAGGTAAACATGTTCGTATCATAATACTGTTGCTGGATATTGTTCACATGTAACATCCACAGTGACTAGTGCCCCGTTGCTGCCATTCACACGCCATGCTTCCACATGCGGACTGGAGGTTATCGCCCGGAGCGTTACTCTGCCAAAGACTACTTCCTTGAGGGTGCAACCCACTACTGAGATAGTGACACCTCCCCCACCCGTACTCTAGTTCCAACCACCATCCTGGGTGCAGCAGATTTTTGCATGCTGTGATATTTACAACTTGGAGTACATTAATACTTTCAAGTACAGTGTCAGACAGAAAAAGGGACGGCGGCGGCGGGGCGCGCGCACGCATGCGCGCAGGGGGGGCGGGGGTTGAGGGGGGGGGGGGGGGGGGGGGGTCGGGGTTAGATACATCAGCCGCTTTGCTGAGACAGTCGGGTTGCTTTTCGCTACGGCACAGTTTGGGAGGCGTAGTCGCTAATTGCCGATCTCTACCCTGCCCAGGCAGTACATGCCCATGCAGATGGCAGCTGCAGGAAATGCTGCGGTGAAAACTGACTTAACCACCACGCCCATCAGCGAGTAGCGAGCGTTGATGGCCACGCGCGTGTAGGTTGAGTAGCGGCTGCCTTTGATCAGGTACTCCAGGAGCATCTTGCCCTTCACGTGATGCGACAGGCTGAGGCTGCCGGTGCGGAGGATGAAGAACTGTTCGTAGAAACCCGCTGCAAAATCGTCGATTTGAGACAGGAAGGTGACGGCAGCGCAGTTGAGCAGCAGGTCCTCTAGCCCAGGGTTTAACATGAAGAGGTAGAAAGTGACGGAGGGGATGACAAGCAGGAGCGTGATGTCGTTGACCAGGCGGCCCAGCTTGAGCATCACTGGCGACGTGACCGCGTAGCTGTGCAGAAAGATGTCGTAAGTCATGAAGTTGTTCTGCGCATATTCTGGAAAGGTGCTGTACACCACAACGGTGATGAACAAAAAGAAAAACAGCACGCGGTTCATCCAGTCCGCATTCATGGGGCACGCGTTGGCACTGTCGATCTCCCGAGTGAAACTGACGAGCATGAGAACGGGCAGCAGGACTTGCGCGGCGATCGTCGTGAGTACCATACCTGACAACACTGTCAGGTCGGCAAACTTGTCCCTGCGGTACTGTGCGAGCGCGTGCTCTTCCGACACATCCGCCAGCTCCACCGGCTGCTCAGACACCGGGCCAAGGCCGTCCAGCGTTGCACCAGGTTTTGTGAGCCCCGCGTTGTGTGCCACCGCAAGGCGGTCCACCTGGTGCATGCGGTACGCGAACCCTGAGGCCTTGATCCTCGCCCAGGCCGAGTTGTCCTTCAAGGCATAAAAGGCCAGGTGGTCGTAAATGCTGACGGACTGCAGTCGCTCCAAGTAGCGCATGTAGCGGCGGGTGAGCCGCCGGCATAGCTCCGGAGGCGACAGTGCGCTGTCATATGGCAGCGGTCCCCGTGGCACCCACTCATTGAGGACGCTGTCGCCTGCGCAGGCACGGTGAGCGCTTAGCGGTCGGCGGATCAACACCACAGCCTGAATAAATATTCTTATAATCTTATGACTACGTAATTTTATGTAGCTCGACGCACCTGGGACACCAAAGGTGCGAAGCATGTTTCCAACCCTGCAACAGGAGATCATTACATAGGTGATTGCTGGCATCTGAGTCGCCATCTATGGCAATCACGCAGCTGAGGGAATCACAGCAGCCAGAGAAGCACGCTCACCTGACTCTCCAAAATCCACGCGGCTTCCCGTATGATGGCGGCTCCCAGAGCTGGTACCTGATGTCTGGCCGGCGACAGGCCTGCTCAAACATGGGGATGAACTTCTTGGCCAGCACTGGCCAAACGTCGGGGTCCACTGGACAGGGACAACCGGCGGGTGTTAGCAGCAGCTATTGCGTGTTTTTCTCATGCTGAATTGATGCACAAACTATGATCGCAGAATAAACCCAAATCGTACTAATATGTCAAATATTTTGCGAGCTCTGTCACCATGTCGAAACACGTCCACACCGCGCCAACAAGCTGCGACAGAAAGCAAGGCGTTGGGCACGGTACAGCAGCATACTGACTGTGTTCGCCAAGTTCCCGCAGCGCTTCCGCCCAGTCCTCCGAGATGATGTGCTTGTCCACCGAGCCGTGGACCTCGTCGCGAGCAGCGCCGTGCCCCGTGTCATCCAGCGGCGGCAGCACAGGCTTTGTGAATGGGTCATCGCGATAGTAGTTTAGCAGGCTGCGGCGATCCTGACCGTAGAGGCTGGCATGCCGTAGGTGGGCGAACGAGCCGGGCACGATGCCGTCGGCGCCTATCGGTGACCCCGCTGTGCCGGGGGAGCTGTACACCTGGTTGCTTTTCATCGCGGTGTTGCCCGTGAACAAGCACAAGCACTCTCACGCCCACGATTGCAGGCCCGACTCGGAGCGTAGATAGTAGATACAACCTTTCCCGTCACTGTCGCGATACGCACGAGCGTGCAAAATTCCCCTCGGTGGCCGAGTAGTGACTGGGCGGAGTGGCCGGCAGCCCCCTTGTGCGCACGCCGTGGATCACTATGCCGCCGGCACGGCGGCATCCGATAGCCGAAAGCGCGGGTGGAGTTAGCCGACCGTTACAGCGCAACGGCCTGCTGCACGGGTTACATGCAACCTGATAGTGTCACATACCCTGTACAGGGTAGTTATTTCCGGGGATTTATGATTTAAATAACGTTTCAGCCTCACTCGTCTTCCCGGATGAGATGCTTATATCAGTACATTGCCTTTTACGGCTAGTACCAGTACAATATTTATTATTAGTAGATGGATTATTTAATATTGTTGATGAGCGAGGATGGTACGGCTTTCCGTAACTGGATTGCTGCCTAAACGGCCGTCGCAGAGTAGACGCTGCAAGGGGTGCCAGTCCTGTCCCCGGGGCGGGGGGGGGGGAAACGACAGGGTTCTGCTTCACAATAATATAGCGACCTACTCGCTAATAATAATAATATTAGTAGCGAGTAGGTCGCTACAGGTACCTAGTCGCTAATGTCGCGTAGCAGCTAAAGGTATATTAATGTTATGATGCTTCGACAACATAGACACTGCAATAACTACTACCTGCGGCCGCCCCGCGCCGCCCGCGAACTCGTATCAGGTACGGCCGTACCGGTGTGGTACGCGACGAAGCAGTAAAAAACGCTCAAGCGCGCACACGCACATGCCGCCGCGCTACTGCGCGCTCATCGCCCGGTCCCGTTATCATCTCCCGCGGCTCGTCTGCTCGCCCCAGAGTTGGATGGAACAGCCCAAACCGGTAATCCATAGGAGCCATCCAGTGACGACAGCCTCGCGCGCGGCAGGTCACTCACGGCTTCCCCTTCCCCGCCGCCACCTCTTTCGCGGTCCCCTCCCGGGCGCGACTTTCTCGCCCCGCGCCGACGCCGCCGGCGGCGGCATGTTCCTCTCGGAGGATAGCCTGCTGGATGGGCCGCCTAGCTCGCCCAACCGGCAGTCCCACCCCAGCCGCCCTGCGAGTGCCAGGTGCGACGAAGGGCCCCACGCGGCTTTGGGGACCACATCCCGCTTGCCCGCCAACCCGCCCACCGATGTATCCAGCCCATCGACGGCTAGGAGGCGAGGCGCGTGCCCGGGGCACGCTTTATCGCGTGCTCAAGTCCCCACGTACAACCCACCCGAATGTACTCACTCCGGCCTGGACAGACCTAATGGCCGAAAACACGAGGGCGCAGTGGTTTATATGGTATACATTTGCTGTCGTACTGTCGGTAGGGAGAGCAATCACATGGGCTGGTGGCGTGGGGAGCCCACAGGGGGGGGGGGGGGGGGGGGGGTTCTAGGCAGTCGTGTCACTTGAAGTGTTGCCATGGATGCATACCCCAACTGCATCACCTATAGGGCGCTGCCTATGCCACGCCGAACGCTGCAATCCATCTCCGACCTGCACCATGTTTCGGCACCTGCGACATCGGCATCAACACTTGTTGGGGCTCCCCTAGTCGCCGCCACAATCAATGGTCAGGGAACACCCCTCGCTGGCATAGCAGCAATAGGGTTGCTGGATGGCTGAGCCCAACCCTCCCCCCCCCCCCCCCCTTTTCCCCTCCCCTCCCATTCTTCCCCACCACCACCATCCGCATCGTGCAGGCGCCGCAGCGGCAGCACTGGTTCGCCAGGGACGCCGCCAGGCATGCCGCCGAGCATTTCGCCACCGGACGGCGACAGCCGGCAGGTGTACAGCCCCGGCAGCCAGCGCGACCCTGGGTCGCGTCCAGGCACCGCCAGCCTGCCGGTTCGCCCTGTCTCTGCGGCCAGCTGGAACCGCGCCATGACAAGTGAGCCCCCCTCCACCCCCCCCCCCCCCCCCCTCCCCTCCCCATCCGCAGTTCCTGGTGCTGCTGCCCCGCCCGCTGCCGCCGGCTGGCCCTCTTGCGCACCTGTGCCTGACCCTACGCCCCCCCCTCCCCCCTTGTGCCGCCACCCAGGCAATCGCTACGCAGACCAGGGAGACGGGGGCGGCCTGGGGGGCGACGTTCTGGCGGACCCCGCACCCCGCCCGCCAGGAAGCGCCAACGTCGGCCAGGTGAGCCGCGGCCAGGCAACAGCCGTAGCGAGGGGTGCGATCCACTGCTCTAGTGGTTGCTAAGTACCTAACAACGAAATGTCTCTATACTATGACACACAAAACTTGCGATACATATAAAATGTATACACATAAAATACATATACAACACATGCAATATGTCGATGCTCTGTTATATACATTACGTATGGTGCTGTATACATATACAATACATGTAATTTGTCGCTTCTCTGCTAGATGCTGCTATGCCGTGGGATGCCGCGGGGGGGGGGGGGGGGGATCCCTTTGGATTAAGCGGGGGTAGGGGCGGTGCCCCTCGCGATCTCCCTACACAAACCGGAGGATGGGTGCCAAAGGCTGGGGACACAGTATTGCAGGAGGGCTTAGCCCACGAGGAATCACTGTACCATCCGCTGGGAGGGGGGGGGGGGGGGGGGGGTAAGGCACCTGGCCTTGAGAGGGCAGCATGCAACGGGCAATGGGCAAGCAGCCGACCCCATGCAGGGTCATGTCAGCCGGACCGTTAGACAAATAGCCTGCTTTGCTTTGAAGAAACTAGCAGGAATAAAGTTGTAAGAAAATTCAAATTTCAAGTTTGGTTTGCTAAGGATTAGGGAAGAGGGCCAGTGGAGTTGAAGGGGGCGGGGGGAGGTGGGACGGGGGTGGGGGTAGCCCTCAGCGGGTGGCTGACTGCTGAAGTGTGTGCTTGCAGGACTCCCAGTCGGCACAGATGCGGTTGCAGCAGCAACGCAACATGGCGCAGCAGAAGCGCATGGAGCGCCTGCAGGCACGACCCTCCCCCACACCCTCCCCCGGCAGCGCCATGCCCCCGCCGCGGCAATGCCGGCAAGAGGGTGGCCAGACCCTCCACGCCCAGCAGGCGCTCACACCCCAAGGGTACGCTGCTCCTCGCAGGGCGGCAGCATTGTGCACCAGAACCTGTCGCCCGCGCGACCCGGCTCGTCTGCGGGCCGGGCGGGCTCCTCCGCTGGGCGGCGCCCGGGCACCGCGCAATCGCGCGCCGGCGGCCTCAACAACATGTCCAACCTGAACGCGGCGCTGAACAGCCAGCCGCCGTCGCAGGGGTGCCCCCCCCCCCCCCCCCCCCCTTCCACGCGCTCATTTCCATTGCCATCCATAGACAAGGCGGAAGGATGGCATTCATGGAAGGGCATAATTTGTGGCTCAGTGTACAAGCATAAGAACCTGGCTCATTTGAAAGGGTGAAACCTGGAAAGTTCATTCATATATACTTGTGCAAAGCGTCGCTCTAGAAACCATTCCAACAACTGGTGGCGTCACTTTGCTCCAAAACCATGGTGGTCGCGGGGACGCTTGCGTACACCGTATCCTGTTATTATACCAACACCCGGATACCCATTCTGTATCATTTGGTTCTCACAGAATAGCATCTCCTCCTTGCCCCTCCCTCTCCCCCTCTCACGCGCGCTCTGCAGATCCCCCCCCCCCCTTCCCCCACACCCAATATCCAGCCGGCCAGCCAAAGGAGGGTGCTGGCCTGCAGCTCCCCCACCCCCCCTCCTCCCCCTCCGGCATGCTGATTGTAGTTGCTAACCTAGGGAGCCGCCCACCCGCCCGCGCGCAGGACATGACGCAGAGCTCCAACAATTCCTGGAGCAGCGCCACGTCTGCCAGGACGTCAGCGCCGGAAGACACCCGGGTGAGTACCCGCTCCTCCCCCCCTCCCCCCCTCCCCCGTCCGCTTTCCTGCCGCCCTGTGCCCTTGTCTTATGCCAGCCCTGCCCAGCCTTAATATTCCTCCTGTACATGCGCCTTATCCGTGGCTTGCGGTCTACCGGCCCCACAGGCGCAGGAGGTGGCGCGCGACCTCGCCAAGAAGGGCCTGGCCAGCTCCTACGACCCCACGGAAGGGCAGCAGTCCCACCTCTCCGCCACCACCTCGGTGCGCCCCCCCCCCCCCCCCCCCATCCCCCCGCCTGCCCCCCTTCTTCTCAATAACGCAGCCGTGCACGCACTCCCACAAAACCCTCACCTCCTACAGAGTGGGTGGTTATCACTTTAGTGCCCTGTGTGAACGATCGCTGCACGTGAATTAGTTGGCATGCTTTCCGCTGGAGAATAAAGGCACAGATGGTTTCGGAGCAGCCATGGTTTCGGCGCCTCACAGCTTTGCAATGCTCCGAAACCAAGTTATTCTGGCTACTGACCGGGGCACATTGCGCACGGTGTGCTGCGCAGCCAGCGCCCGCGCCCCCGCTGTCGCTCGACCTGTCCGACATGCGCTCCTTTCTCATGAAGCCAGGCGCGCGCGAGCGGCCCGTGCAGTGCTACATCGTGCGGGACCGCACCTCCGCCAAGATGTACCCGTGCTACACGCTCTACATGCAGGACAACGACCGCTTCATGCTGTCGGCGCGTAAGCGCAAGAAGGTATGCGGCGCCGGGCGGGTTGGTTGGGGCGGATATCCCCGGCGCAATTTGCGCTGCGGTGTGACATCTTTGCGGCCAAGACTATGACTGTCACAGCGGGGGAACAGTGACAGCATTTTCCTTCTGCGCCCCCTCTCCCGCCCTCCCTGCTCTACTTGCAGTCCAAAACCAGCAACTACCTGATCAGCCTGGACGAGGAGGACACCTCGCGCAACAGCGGCAACTACTTTGGCAAGCTGCGCTCCAACTTTGTGGGCACGGAGTTCACGCTCTTTGACAAGGGCGCCAAGCCGGGGAAGAGCGACAACACGGTGCGTGCGCCCCGGAGGCGCAGAGCCTCAGGCGGGGCCAGGGGGCTGGCCTGCTGGCCGTGGCGGCTGTGGCGGCCAGGCGCGGCATGTCGGGTTTTTGGGTTAGGGTTTAGGCTTAGGGTTTAGTAATTTAGGTTTTGAGTAAAACCCTAGAATCCTAAACATAATCCTAAAGGCCATAGGGCCCGGCAGGTGCTGGCAAAATTTACCTCTACATGGAAATGGAATAGTATGACATATACCCTACCATAAAAGTCCAGGTTGCCTCTACCCGAATGCAAAGATTAATGGAATATTCTGCCAGAAGACCGTACTTTGCATGTGCTACAGACATTGTCCAACAGCGTTGCAGTTTAAAGCCAGTCTGTGATGCCATAATAGCGACATGTTCCATTTGCGCTTTGTCATGTTTCTTCTGTCGATGCGATTTCGTGTCATTTCATGTTTGGGTGGTTGGGCTTCGCTTGGTGGGAACTAATGCGGCTCAGAGTTTCTAAGCTTCCAGGTTTTATGTTTTAGGGATGACCAACCCGGGGTCCATGGTGAAGTAGTTAAGCCACAGCGATGCCCTAACTCCCCCCCCCTCCCCACCACCACCACCACCACCACCCTGAATGTCGCTTCAACCCGGGGTCCATGGTGAAGTAGTTCAGCCACAGCGATGCCCTAACTCCCCCCCCTCCCCACCACCACCACCACCACCACCACCCTGAATGTCGCTTTGCGCCAGGTGGGGGTGAGCCAGATGTCCACCCGCTGCGAGATAGGCTCGGTGATGTACCAATACAACGTCATGGGCGTACGAGGGCCGCGCAAGATGACAGCATGCATCCCGGTGGTGGACGCCAGCGGCCGCCGCCAGGTGTTCACAGCAAGTGAGTGCGCCGACACCCTTCTCGCGCCCCCCCGTGAGTCGCTTGTGGGTGCCAGCACCTTGCAAAGTGTGTTGCATTCACTATCAACACATGCTGCTGCGTGCGGACAAAGTTAAGCGCAAAAATTGGACATTTTACACATGATGGCATCAGTGTGCGACAGAATCCATGTGATTATTGGAAAAACATTACATGCTTGTAAGGTGTAGTTGGAGGTTTCGGAGGCTGTGTTGCAGCATCATTAGCCAAGGGTTTGAGCTAGCGGACTGAGTGGTGAGCGCTGCTGTGGAGCGCAGATGGTGACGAGGAGGAGGAGGACGAGGAGGACCAGCAGGAGAACAAGTTGATGTCTAAGGGCAAGGACATCCAGGAGGGCAACATCCTGTCCTGGTGAGACCCAGTGATGCCCCCCCCCCCCCCCCCCCCCCCCCCCACTTCCCTACCGGCCTCCTCTTGAGCGCCCCTTTCTGTGCCGCGTTGAGCGTGGAACCATCCTCACCCCTGTCTTAACCCCATACCCCCATCATCACCCCTGACGGCACCATTCTGAGTCATGCCCCATGTCCCCTCCGTCATGCGGTCCGCAGCTTCAAGAGGGGCAGCAGCGAGGGGTTGGTCGTGATGAAGAACAAGCCGCCTAAGTGGAATGAGTCGCTGGGCGCGTACTGCCTCAATTTCAACGGGCGCGTGACGCACGCGAGCGTGAAGAACTTCCAGCTGGTGTCAGAGGACGACGAGGACCACGTGATTCTGCAGTTTGGCAAGGTGCGCCATGCGCTCTTGCCGCTGTCACGGTTCCCCACCCTCCTGACAGTGTCTTCTAATGTTTAGCACAACGTACAGAGTCAAAATTGTGCTAGGGAGGGTGCGGACCCGCCACGCCTTGCCTCCCCCTCTGTCCACAAATACACTGACGGTCCGTCTCCTGTGCATTAACCCTTATTCCAGGTCGGCAAGGACACCTTCACGATGGACTTTGCGTGGCCCATCTGCGCCATGCAGGCGTTCTGCATTTGCCTGACTTCCTTTGACAACAAGTTGGCGTGCGAATAGGGCGGCCGGGGCATGGGTTTCTTAGCAGACGAGCAGCCCGCCACCGCCGCTAAAATCCGCATGCGCTGTTGCCGATGGTGAAACTATCGTCCCATTTATAACACCCATTAATCACAACAAATCATTGGTCAGCATGCGCATGCCAGCTAATCCGCAGCACGCAGCTTGCTCACAGCCCCCAAACCCCCAAAATAGCCGCCATCCACTCGCAGCACGCAGCCAACTCACAGCTGGTACGCCCTAACCCCGTTCTATGTGTCCATGGGTACCTACTAGAGGCGGCGGGAGTACCGGGTTGCGGTCTCAGCACTCCCAGATGGCGTGCTGATGGGTGGTGGTGATGCGATGGTGGGCTATAACCGACCGCGCAACCACGTACAGCCTCGTATGTTTAGTACTTTGTGCCTTAGCTCAGCTCCAGTGGCTAGCTCACCAACCACCCCGTAACTTCAAATAGTGCTGCATTGGACCTTCGACCCCCCCCCTCAGACTACACTCCCCTTGCAAATGTCGCCCCAAGTCGCCCTACTTTCACTTTTCACTCATTTGCAGTGATATATCATGACATTTACGGTATGTTACGGACCTCAAAATGATATGGGGGCATGATAGCTCCGAATAGAAATATGCAATCGACAAGCCGAAACTTGGGCCCTGCACTCAATTACCAGGTGAGAATCATGGAGCCATGGAGGCAGAATTTGGAGTTTCGATGAAAATCATAGGGTGGTAGTATTTCGCGCAGTAAATGTCATATTCGCAACGCCGTAGTGGAACGTCCTTAAAATCGCCGTACCAGTAAGGATTACTCGTGAGCAATTAAAATTGAAATTGATTACAACGTTCTAGCCTGCTGCTCTCTGCCGTTGAGACTGAGTTTTTATCAGGGCTTGCTAATTATCTCTAACCATAGCAGGGAACACACATAGTGTAAATACAGTTCAAGCTTTCCGGCAATCCTCTTTCATTTCCAAATCCCGCCTCCCTCCATCACGCGATCAATAGCTGTTTTTTTTCCGGATAACTACGGGCAATCGCCCGTGCAAGCGACTACATGTACCGCTAATTGGCAGTACAAGGGACTACCAATGGTACCGCGTAATCTGGAGTAAATTAACGAAGAATGGTCGCGTAATCTGGCGTACTCCGCTTTTAAATCGATTGAACGCGTCTACTGCACAAGCCCAATTAGTCAGACAAGCGGCTGATTATACGTCAGGGCTACTGCCAACGACTTGTAAATGCGATAAAGTTGTCGGCTTCTCCCAGTTACCGAACCCAAACCCAAACCCAAACCCAACCCAAACCCAGGCACTCAGCCAGCACCCACCCGCCGCCGGCACCCTGCGTTACCCACCACATCCTCGGTTCCTCGCCTCGCCCAGTATGGCCAACCAGCTGCCTGCAGCGTACGACGGCGTCCCTACGGAGTTCACCTGTTACCTCACCCGGCGTTTGATCGCGAGGGGGTGCATCCATCTCGAGCCGGGTGGGTTCCAACCCGAAGACCGACACCAACATGTATGCCTCTCTCGACAAGGAACAGACATGGCCGGGCATCCTCGGCGTTGTGGCAGAGGGTCTCCGGGGCTACAAGTTCTTCCTCATACACGCGCCGGACGATACCCTGGAATCTGATATTGACATGTTTAGCGAAGTCGATTCGATATGGCTCGCTGCGGCGCGGGCTCAGATGTACAACGCCCAGGAGGTGTGCATCGAGAAGGACCCACAAGTGAACACAAAAGCTGCGGGAAGCCTTCGTCGACGAGTTAACGTTGTTCACGGCGATGGCGCTCGCGGCTACGGCGCTACTGTCCCGCTCCATGCACTTGATTCATCCCCATGACACGCCGACAAATGTGCGCAAGCTGATGGAGGCTGCCAAGAATTGGGAAGCCGACCTGGCGGGTGGCATCGTCCCCGATTACGTACCCACACCCAGAAAGTGCAGCTGCATCACTAAGGCCAGGCTTCCTGCCTTACCCCAACATTCCGTGGGGAACGGACGAGGTCAACGGGCCAGCGGCCGACGTAATGACTCCCATCATGCAATGGGCGGATAGATACCGGCAGCCATGATCTTGTTCTATACTGGTCGACCCACGGAATTTTGCGGTGAAGCCAACTCGTAAGATGCTCCACCCCCCCCCCCCTTCGGAGAGTGGACTGCGGACAGATGAGGCATAGTTGGGCCATCATCCAAAGTGCTTAAAGGTACAGGTGAGGCATAGTTGCCCGTAGCCAGTAAAGTAGCGAGTAGCAGCACGCAGATGTGCTGTAATTTAAGCATTGTGTAACAGTTTGGCAAGCCTTACCCCTATGACTGCCCCAATTGTGTCACTTTCCTTTGCAGTCCCTCGTACCCAGCAGACTGCCAGCAGGGGCTGTTTAAAACCGCCGTCGATTCAGATTGTCAAGGGGGCTAGGTTTGTTTGGGCGGTGGGTGCGCATTGCATCAGCGGCGCCGGGGCGCTGCGCGGAATTGCTGGCAGCATAACTTTGATCGATTACATTTACAAGCTATACGGAAATTCAGCTAGTAGTGCATGGTCATTGTGTTCTATGTGCACCACACGTACTGTCCCACATCATGTGAGGACATGCCAAACTTGGATAGGTGCTAGTCTGATCACTATGTCCGGATCAGCATAGAAGCAACACATTCTCTCCTCGATGTGCTTCAGCGCGACGGGGAAGGCGTCATGCCCCTTGCGGATGTTTGGCCGAAGGGGCGCCTTGCTCTGCCACACACCAGTGCCGAGGGGGGACCCTACCACCATGCGCTCAGCTGCGTGCAGTCGGCACACGGCGAGGGTGAGGTCCGGCACCGAAGGGCTGGTGTGGGTCACCTCCAGGAAGTACAGCACTTACCCATCATACACGTTGTTGTCATGCTGCTCCACCTCGGCACGCCTGTCTCGCAGTATGGCTTGCTTGCCGTACTCATCAGTGGGCACCCACTGCTCGTCCCATGTCTTGTGCTTGAACACCGCAGGCCTCCGTGTCTCGGACTTCTCATGCACGACCTGCATGTGTAGGTATACCAGAACTTAAGCGCAGGGCGACCCTATGCAGGCAGTTTGGAGTCAGGCGTGGGGGGGAGGCGGGGTGGGGGGGGGGGAGGGTGCCTTTATCCAATAGTTGCGCTTCCGTCCTTGTGTCATGGTGTACGATACAGAGGTAGCCAGGAATGATATCTTGCACTGGTGATACATGTTGTACCTGCGGGGTTGTGCAACAACCTCATTAATCAGAATCAACAAACAGATCAAATCATTGTTGACCGCAGATAAGAGTGAAATCGACTCCCGTCCGTCGATTTCACAAACCGCATTTCCTTTGCTAGCGAGGCCGGGGCAGCGGGGCGCCAGCGCGCAACAGAGTATGTAGTAAATAGGCGGTTCACATGGTAGAAGGAAGTTGAGTATATACCCAGAACATACTGCGTTACGATTATGACCGGTGATCTGCGTTACGATCCAGCTAATTGGGAGGTAGAGGGCGGCGTGGGGCCGGGGGGGGGGGGGGGGGTTCACTTGATTTCATGGGGGTCGAGCCCCCTTGCATCATATTCCTCCTTCCATGCCGGCTCAGGCTCCAGTGTGCCAGTTCCTTCACAGTACTTAGCCAGCGCCACCTCGCAGTCCGTCCAGGTGGCGGGGGCGCCTGAGGTGCCTGCCTGCAAGGCGGCGCCCGTGCAGCCCGGTCCCGTGCCCTCAAACATATCCACCGCATCGTCCGCGACAATCAACTCGTCATCGACAGTGGGAGGCCGTTGGCGCGCGCGCCAGCGGCCTCCCACTGTCCCACAAAGCATGGGCGCCACAGAGGCAGGCTAGGGAAGTTTGGGTCCAGGCCTGCACGCAGGAACTTGATGCGTGCCTCCAGTACGAACTGCCGCCCGTAGGCCCGCTCCGTGTCAATGGTGCCACTGCCTCTGGCCACGCACTTCACGTCCCGCATCTACATATGACATAGGGCATGTATTCATATGAGAGCAGCCTAGACAAATTGCGTATGAGGGCAAAACGCGGGGGGGGGGGGGGGGGGGGCACGGTGCGCTCCATCCAGAGCTCTGAGTCGCGGGCAGTGCTGCCCCTGGCCGCCTCCTGGGCTATGACTCGGCAGACGAGATTGTGCAGGTTCAGTTTCATCATCTCATCAGGCGAATGCATGCTGCACATCTGCGCATAGGCCAGCAAAGCAGTTGAAGCCCTCCTCCCGCTGCTTCTTGATGTACTCGTTGAGTGACACGCCGGCACTCCTCACTGTCAGCACTCAGCAGGAGCGTCACACTCCTCGCAGTCCCTCAGGTAGTGGATGACCGCTCCTTGCAGCATATGCCACATGGCTGCCAGGTGTTGATGCTCTGCGCTGTCAAACAAATCCCTGCAACAATTGCCGCGAAGGTCACGTACTCAGCAGACAGCACCCCACTACAGCGGAGCTGGGCTGTGTTACTCCTAGAAATAGCAGCGAGGGGCCCTCACCCAAGAACCAGCACTGCCACAGTCTCCGCGAAGTGCAGGCAGTCCTCGCATGTCCAGTTGGCACACACCACACCGCTTGTCCCGGCTGACGGCAGCATCGGCCGGACTGGCCTGCAAAAGTCACTGGTCAGGGTGACCAGCGCCATCCGCCTGTCCATCTTCTTCATCTTGGGCCGCATATCATGTGAGGGCACACACATATCAGCAACGCCCCTTGCGGCAGGAACCACAGGCGGGCAGCAACAGTGATGTAAAAGCTCACTAACCTTCAGAGTGCCGACATCCTCCCAAAAGTCCTTGACAACCCCCAGCAGTAATGCATGTGCTATCGGCAGTGGCCAGAAGTCAACATAGCTTATATACTAACAGCAGCCATCGCACAAATGGGGACAGGCCCGAAGTGCAGGCTATCGTGGGTACGATGCGCCCCGCGCCGGCCTCCCTTGCCAAATATCGCATATCTGCGCTGGACAGCTGCAGGTGGGCATCCCCGCAATAGGCAATGCTGGGCTCGTAGTCATCGTTGGCAGTCTTTCCCTGCGCTGCATCCATCACCACCATGTGCATGCCGTCTGTAACGCCATTGCAGTAAGGGGCGTCTGGACGGCAGACTCCAAAGTAGTACTTGCCTGCACCCGAAGCCGCCCCCGCCCATGCAGGATCAGCATCATCCATAGCAGTAACACGGTATCTGCATGCAGACACTTCACGCATGCATGGTCATACTTTTTTTCTTGCCCCTGCTCTCTGTACTCTGCAGCAGACAATAGGAGCAACCGTGCCACGATGTAACCCCACCACGCTTCATAGCCTTGAAGCGTCCATGCATGTCAGCAAAGAAGGCGCCTATGTATATCTGTGGTCCATCATCTCACATTGTGCAGGTCAGTGTTATATGCCGGCAGCAGCCAGATGCAGGCCAGCATACCCACTTCAGGTTGACAGTGGGTGCACACCTGATGCTGCAAGTCACGGCGCGCTATGGACTTGTTGCCATCGCTGTCAGTCACCTCATACACATCCTGAACTGTCAGTGCGCCCTGCGCGCTCTGCAACGTGGCAACTACCTTGAGTGTCTCCTCCACATATATGTCAATGTGCTTTGGTGCAAAAGGCCCTGGGATGATGATCAACACCTTCATGCATGTTGCGCGTCTCCCCCCGATTTGATGACGGCATATCTTGACACATGCAGTAACAGGCCACATTACACTACAGCAGGTCAAAACCACCCAACTAGAATTATACTCATTTATCTCGCAGCATGCAAAAGCACTGGGTACGAACCTAATGCCAGATATCCAGCAAGAATATGCTTTGCTGTGGTGCAGCTCCACCCCATCTCCACATAAATCATACACCCCGTTGTCTTTGTGAGAAAACTGCCCGTTGGTGGCAGCATCCATGGCCTTGCACGCTTCACAGTTCCAAAAACCATTGATAGATTGGTCTCTGGATGTGCCTCGGCGCAGAGCCCATTCCTCATCTCAAAATAATTGCTCCACCAACTGCATCATCGTGTTGTTTCGTGCAACAACAACAATAACTCAATTAAGCTTTGCGCTGACAATGCTGCCAATGAGTGGGGGCAAACGGAAGGGGGCGGGGCGCATCTCCTCATTGACGTTGAAGTCGTAGTAAAACTTGCGCGGTTGAGGCGTGGCGGGGCGCGGGTGGCACATTGACTCGGGTGTCCAGAGCGTCAGATTGTATCGAGGGCAGCGGTCGTCGTAGCTCCAGTCACCATCCAGCAAGTGGCCGTACCGATGCTCGTCGCACGGGCAGCAGTGAACGATATACTTCTGTAAGCTCTGACGCGTCCTTCGGTAGCACGTGCTTCTTCAGCCGCTTCGACAGCCTCTCGAACGCCGCCGTCTTTATGTTGTGCTTCAGCTTCCACTCGCAGAGATTGAGCGCGGCCTCCATCAGGTTGGCGTCGGCACCGGTGTACAAATGACGGCCTCTGTTGCGAAGAAGAAGGTGGAGGAACATGTGTTAGCAACGGACTAGTAGGCGCCACACTGGGGGGGGGGGGGGGGGGGGGGGGGGGGAGTCGACACGATACATGCTTACCTCTTCCCGTCGTCGTACTTCCCTCGAGCGCTGCTAGTCCGGGTCATGAAGTCATACCTCGCGCCAGCGTCTGCTTCACCGCCGTTGTCGCCGCGGCTGTCGTTAGATGGGTTGCCATCCACAACCCCCGCGACAATGCCTTCGGCGTCGCTGTCGGCGTCGCTGTCGGCGTCGCTGTCGGCGTCCAGAAGTTCGCGTAGCTCCTGTCAGGTGCACATGCGCGCAAGCATGTAAACCAACGCGCGCGTAACCGACATCTTCAGCAAATCGTCGTTTGCACCTTGCCAGTGCGATATTCTTACCAATACATAAACTATGGGGCAACAACGCGGGCAAGCACCCCCCGACGGCACCGTCGGTGGGTGCGCAAGGCCGCAAGGGGCGCACCGCCGGTAGGTCGTCAATAGCGCCTTGAGGCAACCTGCGAGTGACAGCGCTTATCTGCTCTGTCGTCACGTATAGCGGTTGTATCTCCGCCTCCGTTAGCTCTTCCTCGTCATCGTCGTCGTATCGCACCTTCATCAACAGCTCCCTATACGCCGGGGCTGCGTCCTCGTTATCCCATCTCCAACTGACGACCTGGATGTTGGGTGATACACACGGGTGGCTATCACATGGCGGCGGTGGGCCTATGGCAGGAGTAGTAACGGGACGTCGGGGAAGGCAACATGGGTGGGGGGGGGGGGGGGGGGGGGAGGGGGGGGGGGGGGGGGCTACTTGGCCGAGAAAGCTCCCCCGCGTCCCGAACGTGTTGGCTATGACCGTGCCCACGTGAAGCTCGGCATTCGTCTCCTGCGCTGCCATGCTTGCTGCCAGGCCACCATCAGACGACACCGAATGCCCCTCCCCGCCGCTGGGTAGTGCGGGGCTCGCTGATTCGTTTCGGGGAGACGGGAGCGGCGGAGAGAGAGGCGGGGGGGTGGCGGCGGCGACAGCATCGATGCATCATCCGGCTCGCCCCGCGTTTCGGTCTGACCGGGTCCGGGCGGAGCAGAGGCGTGACGGACGTGCGGTGTAGCATGGGGGGCCATCACCACCGGCTGCGACAGGCGCGGCGGTATCCGGAGGCTCGGCGCACGCCTCCCTCCATCTGTGCTTGTAGTAGAAATAACTCCTCGAGAAAGAGGCGCCACACGCGTCGCAGCGCACTCTCTTGATCGCCGCTTTCCAAGTCCCAGTGGCAGGCGTCCAACCCTCCTTGCTCTTAGGAATACGGCGCTTGGAGTTGGGACGCCCCATGGCACACCACTACTCGGCGCCGGCGGCTCGCAGGGGCGGGGTGGTGGGTAGGAGATAGTCACTGGCATATGCGATGCGTGGTAAAGTGTCGTCCGTTGGACTTGCAGCAATTCAGCCGGCGGTTTGAGGCCGTTGGCCGTTGCGGCGTCGTCACGGAGCCTGTGTTGTTGAGGCGTTAAAGTACAGTGTAGCGGAAGTGCCACACGTCACGGGTTGCCGCGCGAGCCGCGATGTGGGCCCAATGTACTGTGAGGATGGCACATGCTACTGGTAGCCTAGATAATGGTAGGAATTACGGACCGCGGGCAGCCGGGCACGCCAGTGCGACTACCGAGCCAAGCAGAAAGTGGCAATTACACGGTAGGTACGGCGATTTCAACCCCAGTCCGTGGGAAAATCACGATTACGGGCCATTACGGTGTAATTACGGGACAGGCTGCGAGCCTAGTGTGCCATACCGTGGTTTGGCGCCGTACACCGCATTGCGCCCATACCTATGAGCCTCAAGCACGACACGCGCTATACCGGAGCCGTCACAAAGCGCGCCAAGCGAGCGCGCTTTGATGAGTAAGCACCTATTGAGTAAGCACCTATTGATGAACGAGACGGACGGGCTCGAGCATGCTGCCGCGGCTCGTGCAGATGACCTATTAGTGCCGTTCCGCGTAATGGCGCCGTAAACCGCATGGCGCCTATACCTATGCGCTTCAAGGAACACTTTACATTCTCCTTCACGGAATTGTAATTGTACCTACCGACGCTATTTCAAATAGCGAGATGCGATTACATGTATACCCTCGTGAGAAGCTACTCAACCCGCCCGATACTGCCCGCAGTGTGGTCATCTCATGTTGCTAACGGTTCCAAAGGGAAGCCCGCCGCGACATGACACGACCACCAGCGCTGGCGCCTACCGGTGCCGAGCTTTCCCACCAAACCCCTTGGAGGTAGAGAAGGCGCTCTTCGCGGACGCGCGGCCAGACGGTGGCCGGGCAAGCATAGCTAGGCCGCCGCAGGGCAGCAGTGACCCCGCGCGGAAAATCCCCGCCCCCCTCCCCCGCACGATCCACCGCCACCGCCGCCTCTGGCCGGCCGGGGCACCACTATGCGCCCCACCCACCAGGGACTCCATCCAGCTTCCGCCCAATGCCGGGAGCATGGACGTAAATCCAACCACCCCCCCAGCGGACCAGCCGGGAGTGGCTCGGAGCCGTGATCCCGCGCCGGCCGCCATACTTGCGACTTCAAGCCGCAATCCTCGTATAACATACCACTTGCGGTTCCAACCGACCGCACCGCCAACCGGCTCACCCGCAGCGCTGCTGCCGCGGCGGCAACGCTACATATGAATGGACCGACATTACCGGCTGCCTCCACGGCAACTTACACCAGGCACCCAGCCAACCAGACCCAACCGCCGATGTTGCCCCCCTGTCAGATGGCCGCTTTTGCGGCCATATAGCTGCCCGGGAGTCGCGATCCTTGGATCGAACGACGACCGGGGAGCCCTCCGGGCCCAAGGGTACTGATGACAATCTTATTTCCGAACATGATAATATACTCGTATACTTGATGCACCCAAAAATACGGCGGCGCGCGCAGCAGCCGCCGTCGCCGCCGCAACCGATAATACTAATCATACGAGCACCTGCGACGATACTCATCATGTACCGGTACATGTACGCGTACAGCGCCAGCGCTACTGCAAGCGCATAGCTACTACAACGCATGTGTTAGTAGTATTTTACATGGAGGTATTTTACAATAACAATACTAGACCCCGAAACCCTATACCGCACGGGCGGAGGACTGCTACAACCCCTCACACCCTCAATGGCGGAACTCCGTGCGGGATGGGACCTCCGGTCCCTTACGCCCTCACCGTCAACACAAGCCACGCATCCCCTCGGGTGCCGTGAAGACCAATCCGACTCCCAAGAGGTTCAACTCGATTTCGACGGAGTATCGGACACCGAGCACCAAACTGGCGGTATCGGCCCCCATACCAACGAGCCCGCCACACCAACATCCGATGGCACGCCACATGCCAACTTGATTTTTTCCATGTTGGGGTAGCCACCATACCATGGCGCCTTGTAATCGGAAAGCCGGCCTGACATCTACAGCGTGGCCGGCGGAGCGCTCAAGCTGCCTCAACCCGCACGCCAATCTTTCTGTTTACCGACGATCCGACCGAAGGAGGGTAGGGGGAGGGGTGGGGGGGGGGGGGGGGGGGGGCAAGCGGGGCCGCCACTCTGAAGCCGAGCCCATATGCGCAGTGGACGGCTACTGCGATACGGACAGCAAGCGCGACATGTGATAGCAAGCGGTAGGGAGATCAGTCAGTAGGGTCCGTAAATAGAGGCCTCACTCGTACGGGAGGTAGTAGCAAGAGGGCTGAAGCCAAAGCACGGCCTTCCGCATCTGTCAACACTCCCCTTGTGGGGCTACAGCTAGGAGGCTAATATGCGTGAACCTTCCACACGTGCGAAGCTGCCGCCTCCGAGAACACCCCCTGCCTGAACATGGCGAGACGGAAGGAGGAGGGGCTAGAAACAATAGTGGCGTGCCGGCATCTTGAGCTGTAAATACACTTTGTTTACCCGGCTACGGTTAGAGATAGCATGCCCTGAGAGCAACTACGCAAGGATGGCGAAGAGCAGCAAACTAGCACGAAATTCAAATTCAATTTCAAGTTGCGCCTCAAGCACGTCACGCGATATATCGGAGCCTTCACAATAAAATGCTGCAAGGAAACACGCACATGAGCAAGCATCTATTGGACGAGGTAAATACGCTTCAACATGTTTCCGCAGCTCGTCCGGATGACCTCTTGGTGCCGTTCCGCGGTTTGGCGCCGTAAACCACATTGCGTGCAATTTAATTGAAATTTGAAATTGATTACAACGTGCCCGCTTGCTGCTCTCCACCGCCGAGACAGAGTTGTTTCTAGGGCATGCTATCCCTAACCATAGTAGGGAACAAATAGTGTGATACAAGTCAAGCTTTCGGCCAGCCTCTTTCGTTTCCAAGCCCCCGCCTCACGGGTTTTAGCCGCCATCCGCCATTTTGTGCGGATGGGATAGTCTGAGAAAAGGGCAATATTATCCAGCGAAGCGTCGATTTTTCGGCGGTGAGCTTTATTGCCGTACGGGTACCCGTATAGTGCAGCGGATCGGGCCTATAGGTGCATGACTAAAGCGCTTATCTACTGGCATGTACTACTAAGTACTATAATCCACCCAACCACCCGCCCACCCACCCGCCCGCCCACGGTCCTTAATTACACAGCCGTCCGATTACGATCTCACGGTTGGGATGTATTGGTACTGGTACTCGCTACTCGCTGGTGGTAATGGGGAATAAACTCTGCACTGCACTGCACTGCACTACTACTGGTATACCTCTCCACCACCGCCAAGGCTGCCCATAACCCAAACCGGGCCGTGGCACAGTTATTCATAGGAAAGGATCCCACGCGACACATGCATACATGGTCTTAACTTTCACAAAATGGCGCGAACGCCCGGATCCGTGACATGAATGGACTCCGCCTACCTTCGGCGTAGGTCTGCACGGTTGGTGAGTAGGCATGCTGCCGCCTCTTACGTCCCTGCGTCCCTGTGCCTTACTTGCCATGCATTCCTTGCCATGTCGCGAGACTTGCAGCTCGCGCTTTTGGTTACTGCCGTGCATGATGGGGTAGGTCCCATCCCAATGGAGGTGCCTAGCGACCCCTCCCCCCCCCCCCCCCCCCCCCCCCCTCCCCGGCCCCGCACGCGGCCACCCTCTCGAGAGTCTGCCAGCCGGTCCGCCCGACCCTCTCGGCCAAGGGCTGCGTCTGCTCGACGTGGCCCCACCCAATGCTCTCGTCGCGTGGCGGCCCTAGCCGTTGGACCTGGCCGGGCCGATACGCAGTCCGTGGCGGGTCAGGGGCAGGGCCCGCCAGCGGCAGACATGTCGCCGAGCTTGGCTGCCGCTGGCGATGCGGCCGAGGGCTGGCCTACGCATAGCGATAGCCAGGCTGGGGAGAGCGGCGGGCAGGGAGCCGGCGCGTCGGCGGCCACACCATGTGGACTTGCGCTCGCATTAGGCGGGGGTGAGGGCGTGCCGGATGCCATTGGCTCGCAGGCTAAAGGCGCGACAACCACCATGCCCACGGTAAGAGCTGTGGAATAGGCGGGATGGAGGGCGGGGGGGAGGGGGGGGGGTTGTGGCCGTGCTGAGATATAATGCTGTGGTAGTGTGGTGTAGTGTAGTGTGGTATTGGTATTCGGCTTGCTAATTATGTCGCCATTACACGTTCGACCGACAGCCCCCGACTCCAAAAGCTGGCACGAGCAACGCATTCCCTGCCCCCGGTGCCGACGAGTTGCAGCCGGCCGAGGTCAAAAGAAACAACGCCAGTCGCCAAGAAAGGCGGCCTTGCTGCGATGTAATGTTGTCACGGGCTTTTGTTGTTTTCGGCTTGCTAATTATGTCGCCATCGCACGTTCGACCCACAGCCCCCGATTGCAAAGCACGAGCGACGCACCCCCTCGCCTTGATGCCGACGAGTCGCAGCCGGCCTCAAATGAAGCGACGCCAATCGCCAAGGTGGGCGGCCTTGCTTCGATGCAAGGCTATGCTAGGTTGCTTTCGATTGGCTAATTATGTCGCCATCGCACGTTCCACCCACAACCCCCGAGTGCAAAAGCTGGCACGAGCGACGCACCCCCTTCGCCTTGCTGCCGACGAGTCGCAGCCGGCTCGCAGGCGCCACTAGTCGCCAAGGTGGGCGGCCTTGCTGCGATGTAAGGCTATGCTAGGTTTTTGTAGTTTTCGGCTTGCTAATTATGCCGCCATCGCACGTTCCACCGATAGCCTCCGAGTGCAAAAGCTGGCACGAGCGACGCATCCCCTTGCCTTGCTGCCGATGAGTCGCAGCCGGCCTCAAATGAAGCGACGCCAGTCGCCAAGGTGGGCGGCCTTGCTGCGATGTAAGGCCATGGGCTATGGGCTCCTATAGTTTCCGGCTTGCTAATTATGTCGCCATCGCACGTTCCACCCACAGCCCCCGAGCGACGCACCCCCTCGCCTTGCTGCCCACGAGTCGCAGCCGGCTCGCAAGAGGCGCCGCGAGTCGCCAAGGTGGGTGGCCTGACTGCGATGTTGTAAGGCTATGCTAGGCTGCTTTAGATAGTTTCCGACTCGCTAATTATGTCGCCATGGCACGTTCGTCCGACAGCCCCCGAGTGCAAAAGCTGGCACGAGCGACGCACTCCCTCGCCTTGCTGCCGATGAGTCGCAGCCGGCCTCGAAAGAGGCGCCCCGAGTCGCCAAGGTGGGCGGTCTTGCTGCGATGTAAGGCTATGTTGGGTTATTTCAGTTTTCGGCTTTCTAATTATGTCGCCATTGCACGTTCGACCCACAGCCCCCGCATGCAAAAGCTGGCACTAGCGACGCACCCCCTCGCCCGCTGCCGACGAGTTGCAGCCGGCTCGCAAAAGGCGCCGCCAGTAGCCAAGGCGAGTGGCCTTGCTGCGATGTAAGGCTATGCTTGGCTGTTTAGTTTTCGGCTTGCTAGTTATTATGTCGCAATCGCACGTTCGACCGACAGCCCCCGAGTGCAAAAGTTGGCACGAGCAACGCACTCCCTGCCCCCGCTGCCGACGAGTTGCAGCCGGCCTCAAAAGAAGCAACGCCGGTCGCCAATAAGGTGGGTGGCCTTGCTGCGATGTAAGGTTGTTCTGGGCTGTAGTTTTCGGCTTGCTAATTGTTACGTCGCCATCGCACGTTCGACCCACAACCCCGAGTGCAAAAGCTGGCACAAGCGACGCATCTCCTCGCCCGCCGCCGACGAGTCGCAGCCGGCCTCAAAAGAAGCGACGCATGTCACCAAGGTGGGCGGCCTTGCTGCGACATAATGATGTTGTCCACCTTTGCATTTTTATGGCTTGCTACTTATGTCGCCATCGCGCGTTCAACCTAACCACACCCCCCCGAGTGCTAGCTGCACGAGCGACGCACCCCCTCACCTTGCTGTCGCATAGTCGCAACCGGCCTCAAAAGAAGCGACGCCAGTCGCAAGGTGGGCGGCCTTGCTGCAATGTAAGGCTATGTTGGGGGTTTTTAGTTTCCGACTTGCTGATAATGTCGCCATCGCACATTCGACCCATACCCTCCGACTGCAAAAGCTGGCACGAGCGACGCACCCGCTGCACCCGCTGCAGAAGTTGGCACTAGCGACAACTCCCCAGCCCCCGGTGCGGCCTAGTTGTAGCCGGCCTCGAAAGAGGCGCCGCCAGTTGCCAAGGTGGGCGGCCTTTCTGCGATTTAATGTTGTTGAGCACCTTAGTAGTTTTTCGGCTTGCTAATTATGTCGCCATCGCGTTCGACCTACCCACATCCCCCCGACTGCTAGCTGCACGAGCGATGCACTCCATCGCCTTGATGCCGACAATCCTCAGCCGGCCTCGAAATAGGGACGCCATTCGCCAAGGTGGGTGACCTTACTGCGATGTAATGTTGTTGTGCGACTTTGTATTTCTATGGCTTGCTTATTATCTTGTCGCCATGTGGCACAAAAGGTGCTACCCAGAAGGCAGATACTACGGCGCCTCCGACGCGGCGCCAGCACAACAAGGCTGCAGAGTTGCTATCAAAAAGACCAAGGAGAAGGGGTGTTTCTGCTATATGTCAGCGCCCTATGCTATAATTAATATAATAATCCATTGCTGAAATATAGGCGCTTTTCTAGTGCATTACGGGTGGCGACATGCTGCCGCCGTTCAAGCATAACCCGGCATTCGTCGTGCTTGCTCGGAAGCAGCGTCGTCTGACGACCGCAGCCGAGGCCGACTTTCAGCCTCGGCCGAAGCGTAAGGCTAGTCAAGCCAGCGAGGAACCGCTACCGTGGAGCCTTGTGCGCGACCGTCCATCATGGCGGATGAAAGGCAAGCCTCGGCGGTGACGACTTTTGTGCCGTCCTCTCACTCGGAGGAAGCCAATGCCCAAAAACGTCCAAATATTCGGTGTGGCCGTCTTCGGCAGGAAGCTACTGCCAGATCTCATGTGGTTATGGGAGCGCCTTAGGCGGAGTGGTCCACGAGGCCCCATCCCTGTAACGAATGGCTTGTTTCCGGCTGGCTGCTCCCAGCCCACTGATTGCAAAGCGGGAAGGCGGGTGGGTAGGGAGGCGGGCGGGTGGGTAGGGGGGGGGGGGTTTGCGGCGCACTTTAGTATCCCCTGAGCTCGAGGTATGCAAGTACCGCCATTTAGTCGGGAGGCCAGATATTGCCGCCTTGACAGCTTCGTAGTCGGCATATTTAGTGTGGCCGTCATCGGCGGAAAGCCACTGACCGATATGGTTTGGTACTACCTCAGTCCCATCCGGGGTGGTCCGTGGGGGCCCTGCAACTACCGAGTGGGAACGCTTTGCGTCGCCTCGCATACCGGGCTGCCTGCGGCACCCACTTCAGACGCCACTACTTCGGCCAAAGACGGAGGGTGGCCCATGCCACCCCCCCTAAACGACTCTTCGAAGGCCGCAACATCACGCAAGGCTGCCCCACGCGAGGATACCGGCCGCCCGAAGGCAGACCCGATACAACTTGTTGCCATCGCGAGAATAACTTCCCTACCGAACGTTCTCTCATGCGCTTGAAGGAGTACCTCCGCCTGCTCAAGTGCAACGCCAAGCTCGTCGATAGCCCGCAAGGTGGAACCCATACTGACCCCACAGCCCCACATCCTACTTGTTTCAGCGACGAGAACGGTAAGACAGGTGTGGGAGGCGGAGAACTGCCTCGACTTCGCGGCAACCTACTCCCCGCACTACAGGTGCTCATGCCTCGACCCGCCGCCTTTGCCTCGTTCCGCCGCCACCAAGTGATCATGTACTTTGCGCCAGTACACGCGAACCCTAAAAACCTGCACAGGGTTTAAAGCCATGATATTGTCCCCCAAAAGCAGGCTAATAGTTAAGCATATATAGTGGCATGTACCGTTTACGCTATAATCTTGTCCCATTCCCATGGTCTGTAGGCGGCTGGTGTATGGTGCTTGTGCGCCGTTCTCTTATGTCGCGGTACCGGGTTGCGGCCTCGGGCAGGGGTAGCTGCGTCGCTGGCTGGCTGTTCGGTCGCAATGGACTGGGGTTCCGGCCGGGTGGAGATACTGGCGATCAGGTCCGCGCAGGGGTCCGCTGCTTGGGGGGGGGGGGGGGGGGGGGGGGGCTGTGCTGTGCCGAGGACTCGGACATCTCGGCCTCGGCCGGAGGTGGGAAGCTGCGTCCTGGGCTGCGGTTGCGTCCACTGCCCGAGCCCCGGCCTTGGTCGCCGTTGGGGCCTAGACCTCGGCCTCGGCTGCGGGAGCCGGCGGCGGCCGGGGAGCGGCGTTCATTATGGGGCTGCATGCGTGCAACGGGTTTTGCTTGGCAGTACGGGGATTAATAATTCAGTAGTCGCCCCGCCCCCAAATAGCTTTCTTGTACATTAGCAATGCACCGGTGCCGCGCAATTTGCGGTTGCCGTGCCGCGTCTTAGCTCCACGTGCCGCCATCGCGGAAAATATCTCGCATGTCGCGGCGCCCATCGCCCCGCCGCCGCGCCGGCTGTGGCGGTCCGCCAGCCTCGGCCGCGGTCTGCCTCCATCACGGCATGATCCCCAAGGGGAAGTGGAGGGGGAAAGGTGGGCATTACCGGCCCCCTCCCCGGTCCACGCGTCATCGGTTCGTGGCCGATAGGCCGGTTCTGCTCGCATGTGCGTTGCTCGCCGCCGCGCCGCGCCTGATCGTCGTTGTAATCGCCTGTCCAGGGTGAGACCGGGTTGGCCGCCAGCTGACTCCTCCGCTGCATGGCCGCGACTCCTAAGGGAGCTCCGGCTCCTAATTCATGGCTCCTGAGTCGCCGCTATTATGCCCGGCCTCTCCGCCCCCAAACGCCCACCCCCCTATAAGTGCCGAGATTCCTATCTCCTCGCCGCTCGCTGCCCTCGCCCGTTCTTACGGGACGGCTAAGGGTTCCCCGGGTGTTCCAAATGGGCCGGCCGCAGGGCGGCGCCGAATACTCTTTCGTTCTAAGCCAAGATACTCGAATTAAAAGGTGGAACACATATGACGGCCGGGGGGGGGGGGGGGGGGGCTTACGCCAGATCGATCTTCTGTTGGTCGGTCGCGGGTCCCACCGAGGTTCGAGAACACGATCTTATTTCCGAACAACCCTCGCGAGTAGGCTGCTCTCGGCCGAGTCGTACAGCCCCCTCCCCACTCGTTGGCGGATCTCGGGAAGGCCGACAGTAGCTTGGGGTATGTTGCACACGAAAGATTTTCAGCATCTCCCCGTACAAGAATGCTGCCCGGCGGCGCTAGCATACGCAACCGGCGGGACTAGAAGCATCATTTATAAAGCCCTTCGTAGGGGCCCCCGGTCGTAACAATATCCGAAGACCAGCCACAACCGGCCGCCCCGCTCAGCCCCCCACCGCATGCAGCAGAGCACGGGTCCTAAGGGTTACTAGCGCCCACCAAGTGGAGGTGGGCGTGGTGCTGCCATGTATCCCGCACCCATGATCCTCCGCTCCTTGTGGGCCGCGGCAGGTGGCGAGCGCCACATGTGAGCAAGCATTTGTGGGACAAGGCCGACAGGGACCAACATGCCGCGGCAGCGCGGCTCGTGCGGATGACCGCTTGGTGCCATTCCACGGTTTAGCACCGTACACCGCATGGCGCCGATACCTATGCACCTCAAGCACGGCGCGCGCTATACCGGAGCCGTCACAAAGCGCGACAAGATAACGCACATATGAGAAAGCATTTATTTGACGAGACAGACACGCGGTAACATGCCGCGCCTCGTCCAGATTACCGTTTGGTGCCGTTCCGCGGTTTTGCGCCGAAAACCGCATACATGCTCCATAACCAATGCGGCAAACCGCGGCACGCGCTATACCGGACCCGTCACAAAGCGAGGCATGGGAATGCGCATACAAGCAAGCATTGATTGCACTATGCAAGCACTCGCCAACATTCCGCCGCTCGTCCGGATAACTTCTTGGTGACATTCCGGGGTTTAGCGCGGTAGCCCGCATAGCTCCGAAACCAATATGACAACCGTGGCACAAGCCATACCGTAGCTGTCACGAATCGCGGCAAGGGAACGCTCATATGAGCAAGCATCTGTTGGACGAGGCAGGCACGCTCGAGCATGCCGCGGACAGCATGCTCGTCTGGACAACCTCTTGGCGCCGATCCGCGGTTTGGCGCCGTGAACCGCAGGGGCCCTTGCGAACTAGCTACACGCCTCAAGCGGCACGCGCTATTCCGCAGCCGTCACAAGGCGCTGCAAGGGAGCATGCATATGATCAAGCATCTACTGCACAAGACAAACACACTCCAACATGCCGTGGCACATCCGCATGACCGATTGGTGCGGTTTATTCGCGGTTTGGCGCGTAAACCGCCGCAGAACGCAAGCGCATGCACCTATGCGCTTCAAGCACGGCGCGCGCTATTCCGGAGCCGACACAGAGCCCATGAATGGGCCGCGCATATGGGGAAGCATGTAATGGCCGAGAGAGACATGCTTCAATAGGCGGCACCTCGTCCGTATGAGTTTTTGGCGCCGTTCTGCGGTTTGTCGCCGTAAACCGCATCGCCCCTTAACATGTTGCGCGCCTCAAGCACGGCACGCGCTATGCCGGAGCGCGCCGTCACAATGTGCGGCAAGAGAGCAGGGATATGAGCATGCATCTAATGTACGAGGCAGACACACTCCAACATGCCGCTGCTCGTCCGGATGACCAGTTGGTGCCGTTTCGCGGTTTGGCGCGTAAACGGCCGTAAATAACCGCGTGGCGCCTGAACCTTTGCGCCTCAATCGCGCCAGCTATATTCCGCAGCCGACACAGAGCCCATGAATGGGCCACGCATATGGGAAATTATGTAATAGCCGAGAGAGACACGCTCCAATAGGCGGCATCTCGTCTGGTTGAGTTTTTGGCGCCGTTTTGCAATATGCCTACCGTTGGCATCACGCGCTATACCGGAGCGCTCTATTACAAAGCGCGGCAAGGGAGAGCGCAGATGAGCAAACATTTAGTGGACAAGGCGGACAGATTACAGCATGCCGCGGCTTGTCCGGATGACCAGTTGGTGGCGTTCCGCATTTTTGCGCCGTAAACCGCATTGCTCACATCATTCATGTGCGCATCAAGCACGACACGCGCTATACCGGAGCCGTCACAAAGCGCGCCAAGCGAGTGCCCACATGAGCACGCATCTATTGGACGACACGGACACGAGCCAACATGCCGCGTCTCGTCCGGACGATCGCTTGGTGCCGTTCCACGGTTTTGCGCCGAAAACCGCATACCTCCGTAACCAATAATATGCCTAATTGTGGCACGTGATGTACCGGACCCGTCACAAAGCGAGGCAAGGGAGCGGGCACATGAGCAAGCATTTACTGGATTATGCAAACACGTGCCAGCATGCCGCGACTCGTCCGGATAGCCTCTTGGTGACGTTCCGCGGTTTAGCGCAGTAGCCCGCATACCTCCGAAACCAATATGCCAACCGTGGCACGAGCTATACCGTAGCTGTCACAAAGCGCGGCAAGGGAACGCACATATGAGCAAGCATCTATTGGACGAAACAGGCACGCTCCAGCATGTCCGGACAACCTCTTGGCGCCGATCCGCGGTTTGGCGCCCTGAACCGCCGCATTGCCTCTTAATTTGCTACACGCCTCAAGCACGGCACGCGCTATTCCACAGCCGTCACCGGGCGATGTAAGGGAACAGACATATGCGCAAGCATCTATTGCACAAGGCGGACACACTCCAACATGCCGTGGCACATCCGGGTGACCGGTTGGTGCGGTTAATTCGCGGTTTGGCATGTACCTATGCGCTTCAAGCACGGCGTGTGCTATTCCGGAGCCGACACAAAGCTCATGAATGGGCCGCGCAGATGGGAAGGATGTAATGGCCGAGAGAGACACGCTTCATTAGGCGGCACCTCATCCGTATGAGTTTTTGGCGCCGTCCGGCTGTTTGTCGCCGTAAAATGCATTGCTCCGACGCCAATGTGCCTAACGGTGGCAGGCGCTACACCGGAGCCGACATTAAGCGCGGCAAGGGAGCGCGCACATAAACGAGCATCTATTGGACAAGTCAGACATATTCCAACATGCCGCGGCTCGTCCGAATGACCGCTTGGTGTCGTTCTGCGGTTTGGCGCCGTACACCGCATTGCGCACATACCTATGCGCCTCAAGCACGGCACACGCTATACCGGAGCCGTCACAAAGCGCGACAAGGGCGCGCCCACATGAGCAAGCATCTATTGGACGAGGCAAACACGCGCCGACACGCCGTGACTCGTTCGGTTGAGCTCTCAGTGCCGTTCCGCGGTAAGTTTAGCGCCGTAAACCACATGGCCCCTCAACTTATGCGCCTCAAGCACCTATGGCACGCGCTGTACCGGACTATCACAAAGCGCGCCAAGGGAACGCGCATCTGAAAAAGCTTATATAGGACGAGACAAACACGCACCAAAATGATGCGGCTCGTCCGGACGACCGCTTGAAACCCGTTCCGCAGTATGGCACACCATAACCCGCATGGCGCCTAATTAAAAAAAAAGTATACCTACGCGCCTCAAGCACGGCACGCGCTACGTACCGGAGCCGACACAAAGCCCATGAATGGGCCGCGCAGATGGGGAAGCATGTAATGGCCGAGAGTGACACGCTCCAATAGGCGGCACCTCGTCCGGTTGAGTTTTTGGTGCCGTTCCGAGGTTTGGCGCAGTAAACAGCATAGCTCCGACACCAATGTGCCAAACCGTGGCACGCGCTACACCGGAGCCGTCACCAAGCGCGGCAATACACGGGGACGCGCATATAAGCAAGCATATTGGACGACAATGATATGCTCCAACATGCCGCGGCTTGTCCGGATGACCGCTTGGTGCCATTCCGCAGTTTTTCCTCGTTACCCGCATTGCGCCCATATTGCTGCCCCCCAAGCACGGCACGCGCTATATCGGAGCCGTCATAGCGTGCGGGAAGGGAACGCGTACATATGAGCAAGCATCCTTTGGACGAGGCGAACAAGCATTTACATGCAGTGGCTCGCCCGGATGACCGCTTGGTGCCGTTCTGCGGTTTTGGCACCGTAAACCGCATGACGCCTATACCTATGCGCCTCAAGCACGGCACGCGCTATACCGGAGCCGTCACAAAGTGCGCCAAGGGAACGCGCATACAACAGCCCGCCACAAAAGTCTCTGCATGTTTTTTATTGGTATGATTTCGGTCTGGTCGCTTCTAGTCGGTAAACCCACGCATAGTCTACGCCGTTGCAGCCATTGCGAGGATAACCATGAAAGAGAGCGCACATGGTGTGCTAGGGCCAATGCGACGGCGCGCGTTGCGCGCGCGGCGCCTGTTATGCAGCACTACCAGTGTAACAAGTGCTGCACGGCCGGGCCGTGAACGGTTTGAGCGCGCGGCAAGCTGACATTTGGACATAAAGAACCGTGTTTTTCTCCCATAGTCGCCGAGATACATGCGTTGACCACCTATCCCAGGCCGCGCAGCGCATGGTGTGGAGTCTATGGTCAGCTAGCGGGCTGCGGGCGACATTCCCTAAATGGATGTTCGCCCTGCAAGAAGCAGTAATAATGCAATCACGTTTTAATTCATAACATTTCGACATTTTATCAGATTGGGCTGTAAATTAGTGCGATAGAACGCCCGCGACTTGCGCTTTCATACGCACTGATTTACATCCCAATATGATAAAACGTCGAAATGTTATGTCCTGTCAAAGTAACCCCTTGTTATGGTATCCCACTCAGCTAGCCCACTCAACGTGGGGGGGGGGGGGGGGGGCGCATGAAGGGGGCATGTAATGTGCCCTTCCACGCAAGCTCCGAGGCCCGAGGAGCCCTTGGATAGGTCTCCACGTCGCGCGGACCCCGTCATCATTCTGGCTTTTCCCCTTGGATGATGGGTGACATGTGTTATAACATACGCGCAGACCTGCGCAGCAGTGGCGACATTGTTGTCGAGGGGGCCAGCTCGCGCTTAGCCTACGGTGCGGGAGGTATAAGCATGCACCTATGGAATCGAAGGCACCTAACAAATGTTTGCTAGTTTCACCCAGCAAGGCGCGGCCAATGGCGCTTATCTTGCAGATTGGAAAATTGTGGGATGATTGGCCCCATCACGACGGCGGCATTAGTGGCACACTCTCATGAAAATGCCATGCATTGCATCGGTAGCGTGCATGGATTGGGCTCAAGCTCGGTCGTCTTACAGCGCATGCATACGTCCACCCACCACCGGCAGCGCGCGGGCATATGCGACGGATGGTAACTACGCCGCCAACAAGTTGCCCCCTATTCATCGCCCCTTTTTCGCTGGTTTTAGCAATATGTGCCAAACACTGCCATTGCCGAAGAACAATTATACAAGCAGTGCGATAACCGGGAGAAACGGCTTTCTCCTTGGCATAGGCGGCTTGCATACACTGGATTACAAGGCTCCATGGCCCCGTGGCTCCATGGATTCAGCACCAAGGCGAGGATACGCGCGGATTTCTGTGTGCAAAGACTTTATTTGTGGTCTGCTGTATGAGCAAGCATCTTATGGATAAGGAGGGCACGTTCCAACATGCCGCGGCGCGTTTGGACGACCGCTTGATGCCGTTCTGCGTTTCTGCGTTTTTTTGGCGCCAAACCCATACTGTGCCCATGCTAATATTGCAGGAAATCATGTATTTACAAAACGGCATGCGCTGCACCGGAGCCGTCACAAAGCGCGCCAAGAAAGTGCGCATAAAAGCGAGCTTCTACTGGACGAGGCGGACGCGCTTTTACGACATGCCGCGGCTTGGCCAGATGACCGCTTATAGTGCATTTCCGCGGTATGGCACGCCGTAAAGCGCATTGCGCCCATACCTAAGTTTGGGGGAAGCATTAGGTTACGCGAGGTACAGACATGATATATACAACTACTTTATTTGCACGAGGAGCGTGGCGGGATCTGCCGTAGGGATGTGGCCGTGCACATGCGGGTGCCTCGGGAAGCCAGGATGCGCACCGCATGGGAAGATGGTAGGGAGTCGATAGGGGAAGGGAGGGAACGACTGTGTGTAATGATGGAGCGACATCCGATGCAAAGGGGCCGCTCAATATTTCTATGTTTGGTCCAAGCCGAGCAGAATGATGGTGGTCTGCCGCCGGCGACTGCTACTAGGGACGCCTCACCGGTGGCACACAATGCGGATCGATACAAGCCGAGACTTGCAAACCGTACATGATATAGCCCGTGCAAACAAAAGCCACTTCTAAAAGCCTAGTCGCACTCGGCATTGTCTTCAGGTCATCGTCTTTTCCGATTCCCTGCCGACCGTCGACGCCGCGCCGAGCTCACAGATAAACAGATAATGATTTCGAAGTGAACAACCGCCGTGGTTTGTTGGCGCAGTACGTTCTAGAGTCTTCGACGGCAGCATGGAACGGGAGTTGATGCGAGCTGAGAGTCATCGCAAAACACACCGCTTATGCGCATAATATTAGTAATGAGACACTCCTATCACGGTAGCCGAGCTCGACTTCTAATTCAACTCTGCGATGATCGCTGAGTACGCGCCAAGCTCAAAGACCACGACGGGACGTGGTTTCGGAGCTGACTACAACCACCGTCGTATGTTGGCGTTTGCTCCGGAGTCCGAACGCCCTCAACGGCGGTAGCACAGCGGGCGGGGTGATGCAACAAGCTGAGAGTCGCGAGACATGAAACCCATGCATCACCCAATGAGATCCTTTTGCTTGCTTAGCATTTGCTACCTATGGCCGCATTTGATACATGCTGCGACGACCATCCCCGTCGACCAGTGGGTTTATGGTTTCGAAGCCGACATCGACGCCGTTTGTCGGCGCACGCTTGCACGACAACATCAACAACGCCGGTTAGCGTGCTGGGGCGCATTAGCACAACCAAGTAGCAGTAGCAAGTTGTCGGTAGCATGTATTATATTTTCACAAATTATCAGTATGTAAGTACTCTACCTCGCGTGGATCAGACAATCAATATCAAACTCGTACAATACCAGATCATCTAATCCCGGGCGCGGGGAGGCAGTAAGAATATAAACGAAGGGGGGGGGGGAGGGGGGGGGGGGGGGGGGGGATAATCCGCTGCTGTTTCTGCTTGGATAACCTGCCACATATCCTTAGTCCCCTGCTATTACTTGCGGCTCGTCTTCCGGCTAAAAGCGGTTTTACTACGGTTTTGGCTGTCCTCGCACCACACGACGAGCGGATATTGTCGACTCTTTCAGGGCGCGCTATTTAGATGCTGCCCGTTTGATGCAGGATGTGGGATTTCTGTTGATGGCCAGCCGCCCTAACGTGTACCCTGGACAATGCCCTAGCATGTGACCGCATGCTGTATCGCCCATGCACACAGCCACGCAAGCATAGCCAGTTATTGTTAAACCGGTTATCGTGGACTGGTGCTGTAGTTTGTTGATTTCACTAAACGCTGTATAAATCAATGCAGGCGCTATAGCGGGCCAATTATCCTGCTTACCGCACGCTGACGCATACATAGTAGTCTGTCAACGCAACTCTGTGTACCTACCGCAGTAGTAGTGCTGAGAACGTTATACAAAACACGATTCGCAATACAGTGCCATAGAGTGTCATCTTCACCGTGTGATTGATGGCGCACAAAGCACCACCCAGCTGATGTATCATGGCCGCACATTGCAACATAAACAATTGCATGGGCGCTGTCAGTGGCTCTAACTTGCAGCTCACAAGATTGAGTCCTAAAAGCCACAGCACATGGAAAGGCACACGTATGTGCCAACAGTCTTGTGGCGAAGGTTGGGGTCACTGAGACATCATATCAAAGGGGTGGGTGGGTGGGGGGGGGGGGGATTTGTTAACTTCTAAGTACTAATTGCCCTTTCCTTCCTCATCCCTACAGTCTTGTGGTTAAGGTTGGGGTCACTGAGACATCATGTGGGGGGTTGTGTTGACGTCTAAGTACTAATTGCCCTTTCCTTCCTCATCCCTCAGCAAGTATTTCGGCGTCCTCGGCTGCTGGGGTGGCCTCTTCAGCAGGCGGCGCGGCCTCCTCTGCTGCTGCCGGCTCTTCAGGGGTGCCGTGCTTCATCTCCCAGAAGATTACCTTTGCCGCCGCATCGCCTGTATTCTTCACAACGTGGAAGCCGGCGTCGATGGGCGCTGCAAAGCCGGGGGCAATCGGGACGGCCATGCCCTCGCCCTCGGCGGCCTTGCCGGGCCAGATGGTTAGCCCGCTGCCCTCCAGCACGTAAAGCAGGTGTTCGTGGTGCGAGTGGGGGTGGTCCTCCGCGCCCGCCTGCATAGACATCTCGCCTATGAACCAGTCGCCATCCTCGGCTAGGATCTTGTAGTGGTCAGGGTCCGTCTCCAGCGCCGGCATGTGGCCGGCAGGGGTGGTGCCGGCCTTGCCCGTGGGCTCCACGAAAAGGATCTCCACATCGGTGGCGCCGGTGTTGGAGACTTGGTGGGGGCCCGCGGGGATAATGGTGGCGGCGCCGTCGGGCAGCTCCGCCTCCTTGGTCTCCCCCTTGGCGGTGATGGCGAGCTTGCCGCCCTTGATGACGTAGAGGTAGTGGATGGGGTGGTCATGCGGGATGTCCGTCTCGCCGGCCTTCAAGGTCATGTGGATGAGCTTGCCGACCGCCATCTCCGCCACGACCTTGTACTTGTCGGGGTTGGTGTCGTAGCAGGTAAGCCCGGACCCGGGCTCCTCCACAGGCGGCGCGGCCTCCTCCACTGGCTTGGCCATGCCCAGCTTGGCCGACAGCTTCTCGTCCACATCCTTCACGGCCGCCTCCATTACCTCGTCGGGGGACTGCTCTGCAGAAATGGTGTGAATCTTGGCAGCCTCGCTGAAAAAGGTCGTCACCGGAGAAGTCTCCTCCTGGCACAAACAATGCAATTGCAGTGAGCGACTTTATCCTAGCACACCGGTATGCCCTGATCTCGTGCCACCAGCAATTGAACATTTTACCCCTCTTTACACATCCATGCACACATGCACACATCTACCACTAAATTCATTTACGTACTAGCGCGTAGGTGCCAATCAATTTTGAACGGCTGTCTCTGGTTGTGTGCTGCCACCCTTCCAGCGTTGTTCTATTATGTTCTATTCTGCTATTATTCTATTCCCTTATTATTGTTGCTGAAGTTCCATCTTAATAGACTGTTTCGATGCGGCAAGGATTACCGTGTAAGGAATACGATACGATCGGATACGATCCGATAAGGACTGTACCTGACACTCGTAATATTACGCGAGGACGATAAACGTCATCTTATTGTTGTGCATTGCTACGCATTCTTGTATCGCGATCTCAAAGCAAACAATGCACGTAATATATGGGAAAACTCCAACACTGTACTTAGTGCTTTCCGAATCGTATCCGATTCGAGCAATAGGACAAACATGTATCATTCCGTCAGTTTTCTGTCGGAAGAATTCAAACTATCAACACATTTTCTTTTCTATACTATTTCTGAGTGACTGTCTTCAATCCTAATGGACTGTTGAATCGTATGAACACAAAGCATGTCATATGTAATTGAATATAGGGATACACAGACATCAACGCCCCATTGGCTGCACACTTCAAGGCCGCGATTCTGAAAGCATGGAGTTCACATGCACCTGGAACGTCTTGAAGCGCTTCATGATGGTCTCCTCGTTGTCGTCCGCGCGGCCGCTGGTCTTGCCGCGCCCCAGCAGCCGCTCCTTCATCACGCCCTCCGAGCACTCCAGGTAGATGCACATGTCAAACGGCATCACCTCCGCCTCAAAGGTGGTGGCCTGCCCCATGGAGCGCGGGAAGCCGTCCAGCAGGAAGGCCTTCTTGCCGCTGGATATCATGGCTTTCTTCAGCAGGTTGCAGCCCACGGTGTCGGGCACCAGGCCGCCCTGCTTCATCACCTCCGCGCACACCTTGCCCAGCTCGCTGCCGGAGGCCACCTCTGCGCGCAGCAGGTCGCCGGAAGAGAGGTGGTGGAGGCCGTACTTGGCGACGAGCTTTTCGCTGAGGGTGCCCTTGCCGCTGCCGGGGCCGCCGAGGATGACCACGGCGACGGCATCGGCGGGCAGGGAGCCCTCCACAAGGGGCACATCGGGGAAGACGGGGGCGGCCTGGAGATGAGAGGGCAGGGGCAGGTTGACAGCGGTGAGGGGCATGCATGGCAAGACAGGATATGCACCCTTGCGTACTGTGAGAAAGTCTGCAGGTTTGGGATTGCGGGAGTGGACGGTGTCGCCACACCTGGAATGGGACATGTGCAGGAAGTAAAGATACTCCGCCGCTTACCTCAGCAGGAGGGCCCTCCTCCGCTGTCTTGGCTAGGCCCAGCTTAGCCGACAGCTTCTCATCGACGTCCTTCACTGTTGCCTCCATCACCTCCTCGGGGGACTGCTCCGCAGAGACGATGTGGATCTTGGCGGCCTTACCAAAGAAGTTGGTAACCGGAGATGTCTCATCCTGAACAACACACCGCGGCTGTGAGAGAAGGGTCGCCAGCTGTATATACTAGCGCGGAGGTGGCAGAAAGCTTGATCGGCGGGACCTTTCCTTTCATAAAAAGTCAACACATTTTCTTTGAATTATTAACACAGTTTCTATTTCCGTTATATTTCTGATTGCTGCACCTGCATCCTAATACACTGGTTAGTCTTGCGCTCATTATCACGTGTAATGTAGACAGCCCCCCATTGACTTCCCATCGCGTGCATGGGGCATTGTGTGACAGACCCCGTAAGCCCTGCACACACCTGGAACGTCTTGAAGCGCTTCATGATGGTCTCCTCGTTGTCGTCCGCGCGGCCGCTGGTCTTGCCGCGCCCCAGCAGCCGCTCCTTCATCACGCCCTCCGAGCACTCCAGGTAGATGCACATGTCAAACGGCATCACCTCCGCCTCAAAGGTGGTGGCCTGCCCCATGGAGCGCGGGAAGCCGTCCAGCAGGAAGGCCTTCTTGCCGCTGGATATCATGGCGTTCTTCAGCAGGTTGCAGCCCACGGTGTCGGGCACCAGGCCGCCCTGCTTCATCACCTCCGCGCACACCTTGCCCAGCTCGCTGCCGGAGGCCACCTCTGCGCGCAGCAGGTCGCCGGAAGAGAGGTGGTGGAGGCCGTACTTGGCGACGAGCTTTTCGCTGAGGGTGCCCTTGCCGCTGCCAGGGCCACCGAGGATGACCACGGCGACGGCATCGGCGGGCAGGGAGCCCTCCACGAGGGGCACATCGGGGAAGACGGGGGCGGCCTGGAGATGAGAGGGCAGGGGCAGGTCAACAGCGGTGAGGGGCATGCATGGCAAGATAGGATACCCCCACTCGCTTACTGTGAGAAAGTCTGCAGGTATGGGATTGCGGGAGTGGACGGTGTCGCCACACCTGGAATGGGACATGTGCAGGAAGTAAAGATACTCCGCCGCTTACCTCAGCAGGAGGGCCCTCCTCCGCTGTCTTGGCTAGGCCCAGCTTAGCCGACAGCTTCTCATCGACGTCCTTCACTGTTGCCTCCATCACCTCCTCGGGGGACTGCTCCGCAGAGACGATGTGGATCTTGGCGGCCTTACCAAAGAAGTTGGTAACCGGAGATGTCTCATCCTGAACAACACACCGCGGCTGTGAGAGAAGGGTCGCCATCTGTATATACTAGCGCGGAGGCGGCAGAAAGCTTGATCGGCGGGACCTTTCCTTTCATAAAAAGTCAACACATTTTCTTTGAATTATTAACACATCTTCTATTCCCGTTATATTTATAATTGCTGCACCTGCATCCTAATACACTGGTTAGTCTTGCGCTCATTATCACGTGTAATGTAGACAGCCCCCCATTGACTTCCCATCGCGTGCATGAGGCCTTGCGACGTACATCCCGTAAGCCCTGCACACACCTGGAACGTCTTGAAGCGCTTCATGATGGTCTCCTCGTTGTCGTCCGCGCGGCCGCTGGTCTTGCCGCGCCCCAGCAGCCGCTCCTTCATCACGCCCTCCGAGCACTCCAGGTAGATGCACATGTCAAACGGCATCACCTCCGCCTCAAAGGTGGTGGCCTGCCCCATGGAGCGCGGGAAGCCGTCCAGCAGGAAGGCCTTCTTGCCGCTGGATATCATGGCGTTCTTCAGCAGGTTGCAGCCCACGGTGTCGGGCACCAGGCCGCCCTGCTTCATCACCTCCGCGCACGTCTTGCCCAGCTCGCTGCCGGAGGCCACCTCTGCGCGCAGCAGGTCGCCGGAGGAGAGGTGGTGGAGGCCGTACTTGGCGACGAGCTTTTTGCTGAGGGTGCCCTTGCCGCTGCCGGGGCCACCGAGGATGACTACAGCAACGGCATCGGCGGGCAGGGAGCCCTCCACGAGGGGCACATCGGGGAAGACGGGGGCGGCCTGGAGATGAGAGGGCAGGGCCAGGTCAACAGCGGTGAGGGGCATGCATGGCAAGATAGGATACCCCCACTCGCTTACTGTGAGAAAGTCTGCAGGTTTGGGATTGCGGGAGTGGACGGTGTCGCCACACGTGGAATGGGACATGTGCAGGAAAGAAAGTGACTCCGCCGCTTACCTCAGCAGGAGGGCCCTCCTCCGCTGTCTTGGCCAGGCCCAGCTTGGCCGACAGCTTCTGGTCCACGTCCTTCACTGTTGCCTCCATCACCTCGTCGGGGGACTGCTCCGCAGAGATGACGTGGATCTTGGCGGCCTTACCAAAGAAGTTGGTCACCGGAGATGTCTCATCCTGAACAACACACGCCAACTGTGAGAGAAATGTCGCCATCTGTATATACTATCGCGGAGGTGGCAGGAAGTTCAATCGGTAGGGCCTGGCCGCTGTGTTTACTTTGCCACCCTTGTAGCGTTTTTCCATTCCAATTGTGCTCCGCCATTTTATACTATGTTCGTATTGGCTTATCGCTGAAGTTATTCTATCGTAGTTGATTGTTTAGACGCAGTACTAAGCATATAATGCATGTGGCTGCATGTTCATTGATGTCCCCAGGTACAGCACTGCTTGATTAGTACTCGTACAAGTACGGCGCGCATACTGCAGTCCTTACTAGTATATACGCGTTGTATACGCGATAATTATACCCGGAATGTATCCGGGTACCGGTAATTATCGCGGGTAAATTTTCCGGGCTCCGGGCAATAACCGGTAATTCAAAAATTACCGGTACCAGGACAGATATTTATCATTTTTGTCAATGTATGATGAATGTAGTGTTATCGTCGTGCATTGGTCGGCATTTCCTGTATTGCTATCCATCTTTCCAAACAATTTCTGTCCTGGGAAAATGGGCCATACAAAATCCAAAAAAACATTAGTGCTATCCGATATTGATTGACAATTGGACAAGATGTGTATCAGTTTTCTTTTATGAAAGATCAACACATTATCTTTGAATTAGTTCTATGAATTATCAACACATTGTCTATTTCCGTTATATTTCTGATTGCCACACCTGCATTTCAATACACTGGTTAGTTTTGCGCGCATTATCACGTGTAATGTAGACAGCCCCCCCGATTGACTTCCCATCGCGTGCATGGGGCATTGTGTGATAGACCCCGTAAGCCCTGCACACACCTGGAACGTCTTGAAGCGCTTCATGATGGTCTCCTCGTTGTCGTCCGCGCGGCCGCTGGTCTTGCCGCGCCCCAGCAGCCGCTCCTTCATCACGCCCTCCGAGCACTCCAGGTAGATGCACATGTCAAACGGCATCACCTCCGCCTCAAAGGTGGTGGCCTGCCCCATGGAGCGCGGGAAGCCGTCCAGCAGGAAGGCCTTCTTGCCGCTGGATATCATGGCGTTCTTCAGCAGGTTGCAGCCCACGGTGTCGGGCACCAGGCCGCCCTGCTTCATCACCTCCGCGCACGTCTTGCCCAGCTCGCTGCCGGAGGCCACCTCTGCACGCAGCAGGTCGCCGGAGGAGAGGTGGTGGAGGCCGTACTTGGCGACGAGCTTTTCGCTGAGGGTGCCCTTGCCGCTGCCGGGGCCGCCGAGGATGACCACGGCGACAGCATCGGCGGGCAGGGAGCCCTCCACGAGGGGCACATCGGGGAAGACGGGGGCGGCCTGGAGGAGAGGGGGGGGAGGTGGGCCATGCCAGGGGTGCAAGAAGTGAGGGGAGGGGCGAGGCAATGCATAGCATAAGGTGCGACTTGCAGAATGTAACAAGTGAGACTGCAGATGCACATTTGCCTTCCATAGTCTGGGCACAGTTTCCGACACGCGAAGCGAATGGCATTGCATGGCATGCCCAATCTTGGCCCGCAGCTCACCTCCGCAGCAGGTGCCTTCTCGCGCTTGGGAGGCTCTTCGCTCTTGGTCGCGGGTGGTGCAGCAGCAGGGGTGGGCGCCGGTGCAGGCGCGGGCTCTGCGGGTCTGGCGGCAGGCGCTGGCGCCGGGGCAGTGCTGATGCTGGTGCTGGTGGCAGCGGCTGCTGGCCTGGAAGTGGAGGCGGCGGCAGAGGGGCTGGCAGGCGTTGCAGCTGCAGGCTTCTGTAGGCATCAAAGGCTGTGTCAGGTATGGAAGCCGGTGGCAATACCCGGCATGTGGCTACAACCTGTTAATTTCGCCCCCCCCTTCCCCTTCCCCAGCCTCGATGCATAAACCATTTCCCGATGTGAGTTTCGTTTGTGTTCCTATTTGGTGTGGATCTGAAATATGGAGAGAACTGGAGCATGAAGGTATCAATGAGTGAGAGAGAGAGAGAGAGAGAGAGAGAGTGTGCGTGTGCGCGTGTGATAGAGGAGCTCACCGCTGTGGCCGCTGCGGCCGCCGGTGTCGAGGAGCCGCAGCCCATGCTGGCGTGGGTTCAGCAGGTGCGCCTGCGGGGATGGAACGGGAGGCATTGGTCAACATATAATTGGGAGGGGGTGTCAGGCTGGGCATGCGTATGACATACGTTGACATGTGCGCATGATGCACATGTAGTTGGGCCGCACTCGCAGTAAATGCGCTATATACCGGCACTGTGTAGGCCGTTAGTCGCTCGGGGAGGGAAGCAGGCAATCAACGCCACGCTGCGGCAGGTTGGAATGTGACGACTGCGCCTGCACTAAAAGGTACCCACGCGTGCTCCGTGTAAAGTCTCCCTCCCTCTCTCTCTCTCTCTCTCTCTACCCACGGCGCTCTTGACAACTGCGGGACCATCGACTGAAACACCGCACTGGTAGCGGCCACCCACTGATTGCATCTTGTCAACTGCCCGGAGGCCGCTGTAGAGGTGCTGCGAGATGCTGCAGGAAGGGGTTGACTGTTTATTTCAGCCGGCCCTGCTCGGCGTCCCGTCCTGCCCTAACGGCGGAAACACAGAAAAAACTGGTGCGACGTACTTTGGCCGGTTCTACGCAGTGTCCAGCGCAGCGCAGCATCGCAGCATGCGACATGTCGCCGGGCGACGGCGCGATGAGCCGGGCGCGCGTCGTTAGCAAGCCGCCGTGAGGCACAGCACTAGAGCTGGCCCATAACCAAATAAGCGGGCGGGGCACTGGTGAGAAGAAGTGATACCGCAGATATCGCGTGGCCAGTGGGGCGTCTGCGAAGTTGGGCGGGTGGGCCGGCGGCATGTGAGCTGCCATCCCTACTCGGCAAACGCGGACTTTTCCGTGCTCATACCCTCGGAGCTCAGTCCTTACTGTCCGTCCCAAGCCCCACCGCGCAGGCCGCACGCGTACGGTCAAGGTGAAGTGGCGTACTTGAGTGGTGGGTGTCTCCTGCAGACGGTCCACAATGGGTTGGTGTCGCGGATATTGGCTTCCGTTCGTCGCAGCGGCTGTGAGGGGGGCGGTATCACGGGAAAGAGTCGGTCTATATTTCGCCGACCTCGGAGCTCTGCTGGTGAGTAGTGAGTGGTGACAGAGACGTTTTAGTATTTTAAGGGGCGGCACGGCCGCGTGCGTCGCGCGCTCTCCGCTAAAGCAGGCGGCGTTGCTGCGCAAACAATTTCATGAATCTGGGGTCATGTCACCCCAAAAGATAACTCCGAATAAGAGAACTACATGCAGTGCTTGACTCGGTGAGAATTGACGAAAATGGAATAAATTTGGAGATGCGGTGGATTTTTAGGGTTAAATTCCCTTCAAGCAGTAGCGCCCCAGCTTCAATTTCGAAATACCATTGCTCTAAGATGCCGAACATATTGCCACTCACCTGCCGAATCAGAAAAAACACACACAGCAATTAAGCAGCGCCTTTTTAGACACAAAATTTAGTGGGTAATCGCTTCCGCCTTATGCTGCACTTATCCTATTTGTCCGAGCATGCAATGGTGGCATGTGCATATGCATTGACTACTGACAATTATATATATATATATATATATATATATATATATATATATATATACGCCGAATGTTCCCAATGCCACACGCCACCATGCTCTCAGTAGGTATGATGTCCGGCGGTATTGTATATTCCGCCCTCGACAGAGTTTTGGTCTAACACCAACTAGGAATCAAACATATACGGATGATTGCCCACACAGTATCGCTCAAAACTCAGTTCGGTCGGTTCGAATTCCTGTCATGACATTTGGACTATCCCAGAACATGTCGGCGTTTCAACGCTTGATGCTGAGTAGCATTTTGCATTCGCATAACACCGCGCTTATTCCTATCTAGTTTGACAACATTTTGATATTTAGCATCTCCCTCGATGAACACTTCATACACCTGAAAACCACTCTTGTTTTGCTTGCCAATAAACATCACATACTACTGCAACTACCTCAACTAACACGAACATTTGGGCCATTACATAGCCAGCGGGGCGCGCGCCCTTCCAATGTTAACATTGTTGCCATTCGCGATTGGCCCCCCCACCACAATTCACGATTTTTTGAATTCGGCAATTTATCTTGTAGGGATGGTATAAATATACCTACTATTGCATGACCACACCCCTTAGTTTATTCATAAATATGTGTGGCAATACACAGAATAATCTGGAAACCGCGCGGACATGTAGGTTACCTTTTACGCACTTACATAAAGTATCTATGCGTATGCATACGCCCTACCGGCTGCTGTCTTACTTTAGGAAACACTTCCGACGGTAATGCGCTAATTATACAACAGTTTCATGATATACCCATGCAAAATACGGCACCTATACCTAATAAAATCTTTTTCGCATGGATACGCTTTGACAATATGACGATGCTTTATACAAAATGGTTCTTACATCACGCTCAAACCACACTATGCATGCCACTCTCCGTCACGTACCCGCCCAAGCCGCCGTCACTCACTACCACATACCTAGTAAACCACTGACCCCCGCCCGCACCGAGAAGCCCATGCTCGACATATTGCACTGCAATAACATCTCTTAGAATGAGACCGATGCCCGATCTCGTCGTCCGGATTTACGCCAAGACTTAACAAAACACGACATTCAACTGCTTGACACAGATCTACCAACACCTTGCCCGCTATTCTCTCATATCTCCCATGCACTACTGCCACCGCCTTCAAATTAATCTAGAATTGATAATCGGCTAATTCGCCACAGCTTTACCACCGAACCAAACTACTATGGTAACCGTATCCCCAATCACGTAATATAGTTCCAGCGACGGGTTATGCTAGATAGTTGATACGTATATCTGCCCACCCCAGACAAATTCTGTCTTGGTTTGGTCATTTCGAAAATACTCTACCCACGCTGCCGGCCACCTTGCTTGATGCTGCACGCACTCCCACTACTATTTGGAAAACATATGGTGACCCGTTATGCGCAACAGACTTACCCACCTTAACAAAGCAACCTGCGAAGAATTTCATAACAACCCATAGGCTCCGTGTCTCCCGTACATCCGAACACCTGCCCCTATGCAATTATTCCCATAAACTTTGTTTTTCACTGGCATGCCGCCCTTTGCGAAATGTCATTGCCGCTACACCCACAGTTGCACGCACATTTACAGTACAAGCCCACTTCATCCCATGTAGTATGCACGTAGACGCTCCTCGGCTTGCCCGTTTACTTATTGGCAATATTCTCCGCCCCCACGGCCTTTGTCGCATAATCATAAAAGACTGCAATCCCCGCTTCACCTCGGTTATCACAGAACATGTCCCACTCGTGCTCGTTACGTAATGACGACTAGCCATATAGCTTATCCCTCGTCGGGTTTAATTAATAATGCCACGATGCCTACCAATCCGCAACTACATGCACTGCGCCTGACGCCCGCTACGGCACGAACCCGCTCATACCTGCTCATTTGTTATTCCAACACGTCGACTCTGCGGATCACATTGACATCGCCAAAACACTAGATGCAGAAATACAGAACTAAAAGTTAGATCTCGCCAATACCTAAGTATTGAGCATACGTCGCATAATTATGCCAACTCTTGAACTCGCCCCAATAAATTTCATGACGGCCATAAAGTATGATGTCAACGTCACACGTATTGCTTCGCAATCAGCTTGTCAAAACTCCGATTGCCTTTTGCTATGGCAACGTCACTTACACATATTGCTTCGCAACAAGCTTATCAAACTCCGCCTGCCAACTCCTGTCAACTCCGCTTGCCTTTTGCTATGGACTGCCATCCCGTATTCCTTGATTCACGGGGGCCATATGCTAACCGGAAAAAGTCGTTATATGCTCCTTGATTATGCCCGACACGATTTCGTTCCTGTGGCAATGCTTGCGCACGCCGATCATCATGCTCTATCCGCCAAATACCCCTTCCGCTTCCCCCTGTGTATCCCATGGGTCTACTTTTTGGAGGGCCGGGATGGAATGTTAGGGTTACCAACATAACCCTACCTGCATATATACCTATATCTGCATTCATGTATACACCCATACCCATAATGTCCACTCACTCACTTATAAACTAGCACACCTATATATACATACTGCTCATCCGCCCATACAAGTAGACTGCGCACATGTTACACGTGATCATGCCCTTGCATTGATCATGCCCATGTGATTACGCCCCGATGACCCCCTGATGACTCCAAGCCTAGATTGCATATCCAAGCCTAATGCCTGCGCATGCGACCGACTGCCAAGCCGATAGTTGTATAAAGCCGTGTACACCCCGGTACATTGAAACAATTCCTTTGCTGCAAACATTTTTCTTGCCTATGCTAAAGTCTCTCGCCTAAATAAGCTTACGCATTTGCTGAGCATCTGCACCGGTCAAAACGGCCTGGCATACTTTAAATCCTGCTTGGAGAAAGGCATTCGCTGCGTAATATGCTTTGTGAGAAATGTCTTTTCGGTCCCTAGTTCTCCCAAAATCATGTGGTAATCAGAGTTACGATGATCGCGACTTTGTGCTTGAGAGAGGAAAATGTCCAAGATTCGTTTATGTCGGCGTCTAAATCACCATCTGGCACGGGTACCGGGGTCGTAACAAAGAACTTGGTGAATGTAGATGGACCGTCTGCGGTGTCAGCTGGCGTTCGAGTCCGATTCGCAATGTGTTGTGACAAAGCTTGGCTATTTTCATCGCATGGAAATATGGCTCTGAGACGGTCGGTGGAGAAAGCGTTTACTGTTGCGTTGAATGCTTCACCTAGCAGCTTATCATGATATGCATTCTTGTATATTCCGCAATATCGTCTTCGAGCAATGTAGATAAAGTTTGTATCGAGACAACGAGTGTTTGCAAGTGTGCAATAGGCCTCAAAATACGACGATCGTTCACATAATAGTACATCCTCATGCCGGGATTGTTTCGTTATTGCATTTTGTCGTAGTAGAAACCTTATAGGCTATACGACAATGAGTGGTAGTCACTGAAACGGATCAAACTTGGGGTCACGAGTTTATATACATGGCTGCCCAAGCGATTGACTCCAACATAAACATACAACCTCTGCAACTACAGTCACTAGCTTTCCGTCAAAAGTATGGCTTCGTGCGAACGCGCACACATACTTTTTTTTTGAGGATTGTATAGTCTATACAATATTGGACAAATGTAACCTCTTCTAATACATCCGATCGATATGTATATTATCAACGTCTTTCAAGGCTGTGTTGGAAGAATTCTCAGCATTCATGGACTTATACATTGTGATTTGGTTGGCCGGCGGTTGTGTTGTTACGAAAATAGTGCACAAAGAAAGACTCAGGGCAATCATAAGTCGTTCGTTGAAGGTCATCCCAAATTCAGCCATAATAAATACCTGGCAGGATAGATACATGGCGCCAACGCATTTCCGTTGTTCTTCTGTCATGCTCTTTAGTCCAATAATGCGCGTATTGTCATCATCAATACATAGACATCCATGTGTTGCTTTTGGTTTCTTTGGTATTTTAATGAATACAAGCTCCATGCTTCGTTGGTTGCTTTTTGCACACTCGCATTAGCTCCCCACAATGATAGAATTTCTGGGTATGTAGTGTAGCACAACATTTCTGTCGCAACGTCTGCGACGGTAATATTCGTATCGACTCGTTGTTTCGCTCTACTGTGGTTCGCGCTGTAATTGCGGTGGTAATACGGGAAAGTGCAATCAACGCCGTCCGTCCTCCATGCATACACCGTTTTTGCACCTATGCATTTGCTTGCACTCCACGAGTTCGTACAACTTGTGGACTAATCCATCTCGAGGTTCCGGCGGGATATTATTTCCACTTTCGCTAGTTTTCCTTGACGATAGATGTGATGTGATTGTGTTCCAAACATTTTCAACATCTGCGTCATCTATCCACATGCTTATATGGGCGTGTAGCGATCCGCGACCTTGCACTTCAAATTTTGTTATCCAATGCTTCACTCTAGCAAATATAACTTTTGATGTATACAGATGCTTTGGAGCGATATGTGTTCTCAGGAAAGTCATGGTTCGTTTGTAAAATGCTTCGGCGCTTTAATTGGAACATCTTGCCAAGAGAATTTGGTGTTATATTCATTTAATACGTTATGTACGTTTCGAGATTCTTCCGACCAATTTTCGGATATTTCGTCCTCTGTCAAAGTAACAAAGATTGAGCTCATGCCATATGTGTCAACACCGGTAATGAGATCATTCAAATGGTTTCGATACCAAGACGGTGATCCGGCTTGAGATAGTGTGCGGAATTGAGTGTTTCACAACATTGGCATATACTTCTTCTTCTAAAGCGTCTGGGTGCCGTCGTTGGTATCATGATATATTTCGGGATAGCATGCCTTGCTTGACATGATGTGCGTATATTGCGGGTAGGATCAGCATGTAGGGGGTGTTTAAACTATGGCAATAAAAGAGCGACATGATTCGATGTTTTGTGAATTGATTAAAGCTCATTTCACCATCTAATTGTCCTTTTGCGTGCGGAAATAAATGCGGGAAACATGTGCTCTCCATTGTGATAGCATGCCTTCGCACATATCGCTTGGGATCTCCAATACTAGTGACATATAGTCTTTGCAACGCGCCGTTGTCACGTACATATGCATCACCTATCAAGAAATCACGATCGTCATCACTACTATCGTTCTCGTTTCCATGACGTGCATCAAAATCCACGCATATCGTGTGCAAATTGCGATTTCTTCACTATTTGAATTCTAAGTGGCTTCCAAAATGTTCTCAATACCCGTATCTATCGCATTCAAGCATGCCAAATGAGGGACGGTCACGAGTGCTTGCCTTTCTCAATACGTCTTCAATGATGCTATAGTAAACGATTGGCACAGCCGCTATTCCATATATCTCGCTCAATAAAAGGAACAAACATTTGGTACAAAGGATTGACATCATATGAATATCTATGACCCGTTGCATGTGCGGCGGAAATTACGGCCGATTGACTCATATGTGTTGCGATCATTGGCGACGAGGGGTGCATGTATACGTGAACCTTCTTGTAAATTCCCTTGAAAATATCCGAATAAGCATCTCTTGGTCATTTCAATATGGGCATCTACGACCAGTAAGAAATGCAATACATTGAGGGATGTTTGAGTTATGTCACACATGTATGTTTCGCTTTGCATTGTAACAACGTATCTTTTCTTTTCCTCTTTATTCGGTATTTACACAATCTTTGATGCATTAATATGCACACGTGTTGCATGGTTGTGCATTCCAAAGATTCTGCAAATGGTGACGAGTTGTATAAAACGGCATGTCACATAAATCAAATAATTGTAAGGTAAAGCCATTGAAGTCACACGCCTATGCACGAGTGTCAAATTAAAGTTGAAATTACAGTGGTGCCACAACAAGGGCATACAAGGATGTCTTTGAATTATGTCCGTTCATAGTACTTCGATATTGCATTCAGATGGTTTATGTTTGGATGAAAAGCTTGGCAAGCCATGTTTGATATCCATGATACATCCACCATGTCAAGCACAAATATGCACAGAATGCAAGTAAATCAAGGTAGGGAAAATAATCCGAGTTTTCTTAATACAACACGCCATACGTACAACCGCCTTGGATTCCCTTTAATCTACGACAATTCCGTCACCTTTAGTCAAGTTGTAGTCAGATTTGGTTTTTTTGCCTGGCACAATGCCAAACCAGGCAATCCAGAAACTTATCTCAACTTTGGTCAACTTCTCGTGAGGTTTGGAGTTTTTGCTTGGCTCTATGCCAGTCGCAAGCCACTCCAAGATTCGGAGTGCATGTAACACACACACCACCACAAAGCGCGTGCACCAGTGCATGACAAGTGGGTGCACGACGTCCATGGGCTACATCCGTAGTCCTCCACTCAAGGAGTTGGGGCCTTTTGACCCAGGCCGGGAATAAGGTGAACAATGTTTAGCGGGCTCGAACGAAATTGAAATTAGTTACAACGTCTAGTCTGCTGCATCCGCTCGCTCAGACTGAGTTGTTCTCAGGACCTGCTATCTCTAACCACATTGGGGAACACGAAGTGTCATCACAGCTCAAGCTACCGGCCATCCTCCAATGTGTCCTAGCCCCTCCTCCTTCCAGTGGGCTATAGCTAAGACAGCACCGCCCCCCTTGCTGTCCTTACCTAAGTCAGACCCATCCCATGCAAAGCTCAGCATGTACGCTAAGGCAGCCAGAGGCGTCCCGCCTGCTGCTACTGAGGTGTGATGGGGGAAGGGGGCTGACCGGAATAGCTATGTGGTGCTCAGTATTTATGCACCGCTGAGCCGGCTAATATGATTGGTGGGGGCTGCGATGCCATCCAACATGGAATAGGGTGGGTGTTGCTTGTGGTGGTGGTGGGGGTCAGACTGTGTGCTCGGGGTGTGTGGTGAGTTCCGGGTGTGTGTTGGTGTGAGATGCACCGGGCACAGGGTTAGTGGTGGGCGGTGTTCTTGAGTCAGCTGGCTGGGTGGTTGCTGTATTGGCTCGCTCAGCAGCTTACTAGTGTGAGCTGCTGGACGGTTGGTCTGCATCATCGTCTGTTTCCCACTCGCTGTCTGAGCCGCGTGTGCCAGAGAGGCGTGGCTTGCTCCTGTTCCGGTTGCGGGTGGCGCCGTCTGAGCGGCTGCGGCCCCTGGGCTTCTTCTTCTTAAGTTTAACTGTTGTGGCTGTCTTGCCCTTGCTTGCTGGGGTGGGCTGGCTGGGGTGGCGCTCCAGCTGGATGAAGAGGCGCTGTGGGTTGAGCAGCTGGTGTGTCTCCGCTGCGTGGCTGGCCAGTTTTGCTGCTATTGCGGGTTGGCTGGCTGGGGAGGACTGTGTGAGCAGCTCCTTGGTTGCGGTGGTGAGGTGTTGAAGTTCAGCCAGTTGTTTCTGTTGTGCCGCTGGGTGTGCCCTCTATGAACGTGCAGGGTGTTGTTGAGCGCCGGGGGGGATCAAGGGATATGGCAGCCGCGACTGGTGTCTCCGCTCCCTCACCCTGGGCGGTGTCCTCCTCCATGGCGTTGTCCATCTCCTCATAGTTGAGGTCAAGGTCCTCGTCGTCGTCTGCATGTGCTCCAGTCGTGGCAATGGCCGCTGGGGCTGTGGCTGTAGGCGCAGGGGCTGGGTGGGCTGCTCCGGGGGCTCGCTCCGTTGCAGCTCCTCGCTGGTCGATGGCTGCCACTGCGTCCGCAGCCGCTCCGCGCCTCGGTGGGACGTGCCCGAACCCGGGGGGGGGGGGGGGGGGCGTCGCGGACCAGGGGTGCGGTCTGGGCTGCTGGGGTCGCTAGAAGAGGTAGTGCGATTGGGCCTGCCGGTGGCGGGGCTGGTGATGTGTCGGCACGGCGCCTCTCGGCTGGTGCCGGAGCTGGCGCGGCCTTGATCTTCCCGCACGCTGTCGACACTGTCTTGCACCACTGCTCAGTTCTGTCGGTGCTGCGGGTGCCACCAAAGATGTTGTGGTGGTGGGCGGTCAGCTGCAGGGTGAGGGTGTAGATGGGGCGTCCGGTGGCTCGTAGGGCGAGGGACGGTCTTCCGGGCCTTCTTACGCATGCCTATCGCAGCTCGTCGGATCTGGTTGTGGCCAGTGTTGCCATCCAGTTCTCCCGCCTTGCGGATTGTCTAGCTGAAGGGGTGGATGAGCAGAACCGAGGGGTCGAACTTGGACTCCGTGAGGTAGATGACGATCCAGCGGAGGCGTATCGCTCGCAGTAATGCGACGGGTGAGGTGAGGGCCACTGCCATGCGCAGGGTGTCCGCGAACTCCTCGTCTTCTTTGCCGAGGGAGATGACGCAGAGGTTGTTGTCCCCCACGCGCAGCAGTGTCGGCTCGGTGTGGCAGTGGTGCATCTCGACGCCAACACCTGTCATGGTGTCTGTCAGCCATTGTGCGTGGTGCAGCTCCGGGGATGTGTTGGTGCGCTGGGTGATGGTGGCTGCTATGGCCTCCGCTAGCTGCTCCACCGTCGGCAGCTCCAGGTTTGCCGGGGGGCCGGTGCAGATCGCCTTGGCCGTCAACGCGCATCGGAAGAACTGTTTGGACAGCGCCGGGGGCAGTACTCATGGGAGCAGGGTGCTGGGTTGGTCCTCGCGGTCCTCGCTGTGTTCGACTGTGACTTGGATCACTGCTCGGTCCTGCGACTGGTCGCCAAACGGCAGCGCCAGTACCGCGTCGCGGCACACATCATGTAGTAGACGCGCCCCTTCGGGATCGAGGAGTTGGAGGCGAACCGAGTCTGCCGAGCGGCGGGCTTTCCATATCTCTCGGACTTCCATGAGGGCCAGTAGTGTGCGGGTCGGGGGGCAGATGACGGCGTCGTCTGCGTCTGTGTCGGCCTCGTACTCGGCCCAGGCTCTCACTCCGGCGAGTGCTAGGACGTCCGCCGGTGTCGCCGCCGGTTGGTCTGCCGCCGCTTCGCATGGCTGGGGTTGGTCGTATGCTGGGAGAAGGCCCTCCGCCAGGCGCAGCCACATGTCGGCCTCCGTGAGGCCTCTGAATGAAGGGGAGCGACGCCACACCTGGTGTACCGGGCGTTCGATGTCGTCGAGGTGTGGTGCTCCGAGCAGGCGGGTGGAGCAGCGGCGGCCGTGGCGGTCGAGGATCGCTGTGCCTTCTCCTGTCCATTGGGTCTATAGAACGCTCTCGGCTGTGTCTCTGCGGGCCAGTCGCAGGATGACTGACCCTGTGGTGGCGGGGAGCCTAGTGCCAATCGGTCCAGCGGTGTCGCCGCGGCTGGCTTGGGGTGGCTTGGTGGGTCACCACCCTGACGTCTGCTGATAGCATTTGAACGCCGATTTTGGGGCTGAGGGTGCGGATCAGGTTCGTCACAGTCCGGCTGCGCGACTCCTCGTCCATGGCTTGGTGCTGGGCCACCAGATCGCCAAACAGTAGGGCCACATGGGGGGCGTCGTCCGTACCGGCGGGGAGGCCGGTCAGAAGTAGGTGAGATGGGCGTTGCAGCACGCGTATGTGGCGGCGGGTTGCTGGTGGGAGTTGGGTGCCAGCGAAATTTTTTTGCGATGGCGACCGTTCGGATCGCTGGTTGTTGCACTCTGGCGCCTCGGAGTGCGGTCGGGAAGGTGCCGACCCCGGCGTCCTGTTGCTTCTCAGGGTTGTCTGTTTCCATGCTGGCTGTAGTATTGTAGGGCTGAAACGGTAGAACTACAATACTACAACGGATGCGTGGCTTTCCCAAGGGCAAGCACAGCTGAGGACGAGGTACGATGTTCTAGGGTTTCCGGTGATTGTGTGGAACACAGCCCCAAAGCCTTTCAACCCGAGTCAACATGTCAGCTGATAAACTTCTTTTCTCGATTGTGTTGGCAGCCATGCCCTCCTGCAAAGATCACACCACCAAGTCATTAAGACAAGTACTCCATAATATACTTTACTCATGATGTGATAGACGTACTCTATGCGTTATGAACTAATCACACTCATATACACACGCGGAAGCATATTGTCAAACTTATCGTAGTAATAAATTTTGACGCAATATTATACATTTTCATACAAGCACATACACATCATTTTTCATACTGGAGCATGATTGTCACGCAACGATGAGGACAATGACTATGCTGAACACATGAATAATGTGCATTAATTAACGTTTCTGGGAAAAGAGAACGAGTTATAGCGTTCGGTGCCGTGCCAGGGCAGCTGAAACTCCAGATCTACCATATAGTCGACTCAGAATTTTCGTACACATAACTTTGACCCAATATTATCCACTTTCATACAACATACAAAAGTAAACATCATTTCTCATAATACTACAACCAGTCACGCAACGACAAGGACAATGACATTGCCGAGCGTATGATTATTGTGCATCGATTCACACTTTCCGTAAAAGATACCGACTTGCAACATTCGATGCCCTGCCAAGGGCAACTAAAATTGCCGATAGTAACCACATAGTCGGACTCAGAAGACACTACGCGCGAGGGAGGTACATAAAGAGAGGCATGCAGCTTCGTTAGGACCTCCAAAGACAAAAAAGGAAACATAAAGAGAGACACACATACACTTGCGCGTGACACATACCTGCTCGAAACGACGACATAGCACATGACCGACAAACACAGTAACACCCCAGACGAGTGTCCGAATACGCGGACCGGATCAAAGGACATAGGAATCCGGTAACTACATGCATCACAAAACATAGTGCCGGCGGTAGCGAACTTCATACATGTGGGCGGCGGTGCAATTGGCGCGACATGACTGCTGCCGGTCATAACGGCGACTGACTTGCCACTGTGGCAGGGATCGCTGCTGCTCGTGCTCCCGACCGCGGAAGACCACGCTCCACATAGATCCCAAACCACCAGCGGTGCATGTCTTAACCAAAAAACAGACAGACACAATAGGTAACCAAGGTGCTGCCTATCCTATCCCCCTATACTACGGTTGAGTAAGCAAGCAATGTTGGCGCTGACGGATGAGAGGGAAAACAGGAAACGAGAAACATACCCTAAAAAACCTCGAACCACGCCCAACTACGTCTCACCTACCCCCACGACGAGCGCGTCAGATACGCTGCATCGGGTGCCTACTCCTGCATGTAGTACGACGGCGACATTTCCCCCGCCCCGGGGACGTGCGCGAGTGCTGGGCGAGAGCGGTTGCTCGGAGAGAGGCTGATGGGACGAGAGCGTAGCTATCGCGCTATAAGATCATGCTGAGAACAGAATACAAATGGTCCTCTGACCGGTGAGTGCAACGCAACCAGAACTTACAGAGACGCCAACGGTGCGCGTGCGGTGCGACTGCCTTGTTCCGATATGCCGTATGATACACACCAATCAAAATTACGAAAAACGCCAACTCAACACGACTTGGGTTTGTCATTTCGTCGAAGCACGCAAACGCCATTATACGTACATACCACGATCACACCGCGCAAACCAACCGATAAACACTATTTCAATTTTAGTACATTCATCCGTGTCCTCACACTAGCCAATCATTAAAAGCACAAACACGGTACATCACCGGCCTCGTACCGGCGTTGCATCCACCACGCGGTCATACTTAATGCCTCATACATTATTCTGCGCGTACACCTACGATTCAACCTTTTCTGATATGTAGAAATGCGCTGTTTTATCATACAAAAATAGGTATTTTCATATATTTTAGTTTTTTGCTCCCTTTCGGTTTACGAGGGCACACGATACAAAACACTTTTTGGAAAATTGCTTCACTCTGGCAAGCCTCGTATGGCCGCGCCGACATTCGTATGCGCGAAGCTTTTTTTCATGTACTTCAACAGGACTATTCACGTGCTCCGACAGCCTGTATATTAGTTTGGCGACATGTGGCGTGCAGCCTGCGCATGGACTAAGACCAACCCGTTCATTACTTTTGACGCCTGTAGTACTGCTGCGCGAAACTGCGCGGTACCCGTACGGTAGTCACTGCGCGGCCGCGGGGCGCGCGGCGGGGTCAAACCCTACTGATTTTTCACCGCCCCCGGGACCGGACTGGCAGCAGCGAAGCCCTTGCCACTGGTACCGCTACCTGTACTTTCCGCGCTCCTCGCTCGCGTATATACCGGTATACGTCCCGAAGTAATTTCCAGTCGTACCGTATTATTTCCACTCGTACCAGTACTACCGCCTCATGCGGGATGCGGGCCCCTTTAGTTAGGCGGCTTGCTGTGTTTTTTTTGTGGTACTACTTTTACTTTTAGTAGGTGGATTTGTTACTGCCCTTTTTGTAATTCACACCAGTACTACAGCATAGCGACTAGCAGTGGACGATAATGCTGCATCGCAAAACTGTATCATAAGTTATTACAGTTGAAGCCAGTTAAGGCTGAGGTACTAAACTACTAACTGCTCCATCCCAGGTTCCCAGCACGCCGTAGTTATTATTACATCAGGGCTTTCACAAATGCGCACTACAAACATAACTAACAGCAACTATGAAAGTTTGCCAGCAAAAGAGCGACATAAGCCTGAAACCAAGGTAACCTGAGCATGAGGCAAGGGAGCCAAGAACCAAGGAGGAGCCAAGAGAACCACGAAGTCGCCAAAGCGCCAGGAACCAAAGGGACCACCGCCCCGGGGTAGGCTATCAGCCGCGACGAGGACTCTTGCAGCCAATGGCCCGGGTCACAGCAACACATGCCGACGAGCGACGCGACGCAAGCGCAGGAGCACCATCGCGTGCCGCGCGCGTGGCCGCGACCCCGCCAATAACGTTGTCTGCATGTGCCATGTTGATGACCAAGGAGAAACGGCTTTCGCGAGCTCCACCAAGAAGGCCTTAGCACGCCGTAGTTATTTGTTCTATACTGTATGCTGCTTGGGGTCATGTCCGGCTAACCCGCAGGTCAAGACCATGTACCACTTGTATAGGCCCGCTACGCGTGGAGGATTCTGGACATTAGCAGTTCTTCATATTTCGGAAGTCATACGAGGATGACAGTACTTTATTCTGGTAACTCACCTACCTCGGGACGAGGGGAAACTACCAGGTGGTGGCGCGTTGTGTCTATGCAACGGCCATTAGCAGCGATAGTGCTACAGAAAGCCCTGTTGGCGGGTAGGCGATCGGGCTCCCTGGACCAGTACCATGTAATTCTTAGCAACCATAAATCGAATTGCCGAAGCATTCCCCAAAATCCTACTGGGACCGGTACCCCGAGAATTCAATCCCTGCTCGACATGCTGCGCCGCGTATATATATATATATATATATATATATATATATATATATATATATATATATATATATATATATATATATATATATATATATATATATATATATATATATATATATATATATATATATATATATATATATATGGGTTTTAGGGTTTTGGGTTTTGGGACACCGCAATTGCGCAGACCATGCCGCCCAATATGAGCTCATATTGGGCAGACCGGGCATAATGGGCGTGATATTGGGGAGGCAGATCTATCCGCGATTTGGCAGAACTGAATTGTATTGTTACGGGCTCCCCCCCCCCCCCCCCCACCCCCCCACCCTACGACTAGTCATAGCCGAGCGGCTCGCTCGCCATTTCAAACGGCCCACCCAGCGCCGGCTCGCAACGCACCCGCAATCCCATACGCAGCCGCACGCTACGTGATAGAGGCGGAGTAACCACGACAAAAGCGCTAGCGGATCTGTTGCCAGTATGCGATATTTATCACATATATGTACGAGTATCCATTACGGGTACCCGCACATGATGATACCGCTATTCCGTATATCATACGGGATCCGCATACGAGTACAACCGGTGGTACCCGTACTTGTCGCTTACACTACGGCTGTAGCAATGTCGGCTACATGCGAGACCTCCGCGCCCTCTGGTGTGGCCGGAAAGCCCGCGAAAGCCTCGGCCAAGGAGTGGAGGAGGCGTTGAGAGCAGGATGTGCGGTGGATCTATGCGCTAGTTAGAACACGTTGTTGAGCTCCAGCCTGCGGCAATCCCTACATACTCCTCCCCGAGCTTCGCACCACGGTTCGGGTAGCGCATGACGTCGGGCAGCCCTGCAACCCCGGAAGTATCTCTTCGAATTCGCGAGGTTTTACACGGTATGTATCCCGAAACAGCCGCTCGCCCTGATGCTCGTCAGCTAGGGACATGTTGAGCTTGCTAAGGTGGGCGCGGCTGGCCACGCTTTGGATGCCTGCTGGCGCGAGTGCAGTAGGCGCCGGATGTGTTTGATAACATGGGGCACGGCCCTTGCTGCGAGCGGCGGTTTCCGAGTGGTGAGACCGAAAACGGCGATGTCGACTGCCTTGACGCCAAATAATGCCTCTTTCTGTTGTCGGCCATTGCCTACCCGCCTGACCGACCATGCGGGGTGTGGGATACAGTGGTGCTTGCCGCAGGCGGCGGAGGGTCCGGGTGAAGTGGTGCCGGGAATGAGATACCGCTGTGCAACGGATGTTAGTATACGTTGGACCGCGGGGTGCTGAGATGGAATGTGACGATTAAATGCTGACTAGACGCAATTTGTCCGCACGCAACGTGGCTGTGCGGACAACGAAATTTCACGCCCAATATGACGCGAAGCCCTCCTAATAATGTTTTAAATATATATACAAATAAATAGATAAATAAATTATGTATAAATTTGTAGCATATTAAATATTGTTTTCATAACAGTGTTATAACATTTGCTATTAATGTACTAGAATACCCTTCCCCTTCCCCAGTACCCAATGATAATATTGATACCCAATGATATAAATAGAAACATGTATATAATAATTACGCCGGTCGCCTTCTGCTGCTAGCTCATGTAATTGATATAATAATTACGACAGTGTACGAATACCTGCTACGGGCAGCGGTGCGCGGTGATGCCAGTACTGATGCTAAATTATATTGACCTAACTAATATATAGGGACCCTGTATTTAAACATCCTTATTCTGGCCCACGTACGCGCTACGCCGCGGTATATCATTAGCGACCGGCACGACATGCTTGCGCGGCGCGGCGCGGATGATCGAGGACGCAGTCGCTATTAATAATACATACCTTTTGGTTACAGGGAGAGCGTCAAGATAATGCACGCAAAGTACTGGGGGAGGAAAAGGCCTGCATTTAAGCAGAACCCTCTTAGCGCCGGGCCGTACCTGTAGTCGCTAATCCTTACTGATGCTGCGACGTTGCGCGGACTATACGCCGCCCAGCGCATGTCGACACAGCAGCATGAGATACGCCCACATCGTAAACCGCGGTACGTCCACCTGCGCTACTACAGGGTATACGTAGTGTTACTAGAAAATAATGCGATCCATAGCAGGACTAGCTAGTCGCCATCAATGGAAAACCCGACGGCGCGCATCGCCGGGGCCGCCAGCGATACATATCCGGCTATGTACACGCGAGTTTTCATATCGAGAAGTGAAATAAATAGCGCGGGTAGTGATCGCACCTGCAAACTCTAAAACACCAGTCCCAACGACGCAGATAGGCAAGCAACACCACGACCAACGACGTGCAAAGGCACGGCACCGACACGACACACACACACACACACACACACACCTAGCGACTACATACCGGATCGTCGCACCATCGACATTGAAGCCGACATGAGCGCTGGGTTCCAGCTCCACGAGCAGGCGCCGGCAAGCCCGGCGGCAGCAGAAAGCAAGCCGGGATGGGTGGATGCGGCACTGCCCTACACGGCGCTGAGTGTAACCCTCTCTGACCTGCTAAGCTGCATGGATGCGCCGCTCATGGAGCAGCCCGAGAAAGCGATTCCCGGCTCGCTGCTCGACAGCACGCCCACGGAGGCAGCGGGCCGAGTTGAACAGCAGCAGGTGCTGCAGAAGCCGCCGCCGCCTGATGCTGCCGCATCAGCAGCAGCAGCGGAACTGTACCCCTACGAGTACGAACACCCGTATAATGATATTCGTCGCGACTACTATGACAACCAGCAGTACGAGTTCGACGGCGGAATCGACGATGAAGCCGTCAAACCCGCCTCCGTGTGTCCGGGCACGGTCCCTGCTGCGGAGCCAATGGGCTCATCACGTACCGCCGCTATCGCGATCACGTCACAGCAGCTGGAGCGATCAGCACAGCACCAGCTCGCACCGCCAGCATCCCGCGGCCTCGGCGGACACAAAAAGAGCAATTTTGAATCGCGGCGGACATTTGGAGTACGAACTATACCTGCAGCGGTTCCGAGCCACTACATGTCAGATCAGTCAACCGGCGCGCCTTCCCATAACGAACTCGAGCCGTCCGACAGCCACAGCAGCATGGACTTCGAGCGACCGAAAGCCCTGATGTCCAACTCCGGGGATTCCTCCTACCAGTCGCCATCGCTGGCGTCGCCGGCGGCCGTGGACTCAGGCCTGCGGTCGGGCTGCTGGGGCGGCTACTTCTCGCCTGACGTACGAGCATCCGCGGCCGCGGCCCCGCCGCTCCCCTCGCCGGGGCCGGGGCAGCAGCACAGCACGGCGGAGCCCGCACCCCCACCGCTCTTTGGGCAGCGCAGCCTGGCCAGCCTGCTCCTGGGCGACCTTGAGCTGGCCTCCGGTCTGCTGGAGTGCGGCAGCACGCCGCTCACAGCCACGGATGAGGACGCGCGCCTGCTGGCGGAGGCCGCGGGGGCGGCCCTCGTAGCAACGCGAAGCAACTTCACGGGTTTCACCACGGAAAACATTACTACGACCGCGGCAGCGAGTGCCTCGGAGCCAGCCGCCCCCCCTCAGCCCGCCGGCAACGCGCCCACGCCCGAGGGGGATGCATTCGAGACGTTCTTGCGCGCACACAGCGAGGTAGCGGGTGCGGAGGCGAGGCAGCCGCCACGTGCCGCGCAGGAAGCAGGCAGCGAGCGGCCGCTGCGGCTGGACAGCGGCGGCCGCTCGCTCTCGGTGGGGGCTTGCAACACCGGCAGCTCCGCAATGCTGGGCGCCCCCAACGCGGCCGCCAACATGACGCGGCACGCATCGCTCGCGACGGCCACGCCGACCGCGACCACGCGGAAAAAGACCTGTGCCGGCCCCGGCACCAACCGGCCGCCCAAGCGCGGCTCTGTCAGCGCGCAGCTGCCGCAGGATAAGCTCGCTCGGAAGCGCGCCGCCGCTCGTCGGTATTACCATAACCAAAAGAACAAGATGGTGGACTACGAGGACGTAGTGTCGCAGCTGGAGCGCGAGAATGTGGAGCTCAAGCGGGCCCTGCAGCTAGCCACCGAACGGCTGAGCCTCGTTCGACAGGAGCGCGGGGGCCAGCGGCTGCAGCCTTGCTGACTTGGAGGATCTTGAAAGGGACTGTTCAAATGTATATAATCCGAAAACGAACTCTCAGCGAACACTGGCTGGCGGCCCAACCCTGCCCTTAGCCAGCTTTCGACTGGGATGCGCATGTACATAGCTCGTGCATACGGACGTAGGGCCCTTCCCGGCGTCATGTACACCCCTTAAGACATTTCTCATTCTTTCTCTTTGAATTTTAAACAGCACTCTCCAGCATTCCACTCCTACTCAGTCACCCATCGCCGCCGGGGGCTGGGAACCCGCTCACCATCACCCCACCCGCCCGAGCTAGAGCTGCCTGCGTGCAGCCTCCCACGGTTGAACGGGCGGCGGTACCCCTACGCCACTCGCGGGCGTCACCACAGCGCCGCCACCAACGTGCGCCAGATGCTCCCCACCGAGCTTCACAGCTCGCCAGTAGTCCAGGTCAAGCCTGCACAGCCAGATGCGCACACATCAGCCTCCCCCCCCCCCCCCCCCCCCCCGTATGACCAAGTCGGTATGATACGACTGCCGCCACAGCTGGAGAATGCAGAAATGCAGCTTGGCCCCACCTGCTCGGGTCCAAAATAACGTGCCGAATATTGTCCCTCCCGGATTTGCCGCTCACCAGCATCTTGGAGCTACATGGTGGCGGCGACAAAAAGCCGCCTGTCAGAGTTTATTCGCCCCTGTGGGATACTTAATAATTGGATTAATCCTCACACAACAGGCAGATAGGTACACAATAGCAGGGGCGCGCGATTCATCAGGGAAAGCATGCGCATGATGAACATGTATGGAGTTTTCCTAGTGACAGCCACCATGCCCACCTGTAGGTGTATGCGATGTGTACGCGCCCGTCCGATGCCTGGATGACGGCCGGGTAGGAGAACTCCTTCTTGACCTGCGCGGAACCGCAATCGGCCGGCGGCGCTGAGCTGCGATGGCCAGAATACGCAGGGCAGGGCACGGCACGGCGGAACGGGGCGCTGCCGCACCGTGGGGCTCTCGTCCAGCGTCATCACGGGCCGCCATGACTCGCCATCGTCGTATGACAGCGCGGCGTTGATCACGGTGCGCCCCCACGTCTGTGGCCACCCACGTGGATTCGGATCCCTCAGCCGGGGGCCAGCAGAGTGGGTAAAGCGAGTGTGTCATGGGGGGAAGGGGGGGGGGGGGGGGGGGAGGGGGATTCCGCACCCCCATGCGGTTGGAGTGGTTGTAGATGACAAGGATGCGGCCATCCGCCAGCCGCACCGCGTCGAGGCCCGAATTGGGGCATGGCAGCGTGGTTTCTCGGAACGGCGCCCAGCCGCTGACGCCATTGGTGCTGGCCAGCAGGATGGACAGTCGTCAGCAGGCAAGATCTACATTGGTGCACAGTAGTACGGCCTCTCCTGGGGGAGCAAGGGGGGAGGCCCGGGGAGAAAGGGGGGGGAGGGGGCAGACCTGTTGGATTTTGCAAGCACGATGCGGCCGCTCTGCGTGGCGCTCTCCCCTGTGCCGGTGGCCCGCCCCCTCTGGCGCGCCAACATGCGCACCTTGCCGGCGCTGTCGAGGAAGAGGGTGGGCTGGATGATGTTCCCCTGCAGGGGCACGCCGGGAGGGTATGCAAGGGAGAATGGGGGACAAGGGCGGTCACCCTAAAACCCCAGGATGTCCATACAAAGGGATTTATCCCATACACACCTTGAACGGGATGGCCGGCGTGCGGCCCCAGGAGCGCCCCCCGTCGCTGCTGTACTCAATGTGTACGCTCCACTGCTTTACGCCATCGTACGGCTTCCCCCGCGTTCGATGCAGCTGCCGGCGGCGAGCACAGCGCACTGCTCACGCCTTAACTCACCAACGCCACATCTCACAGGCATTCAGGGTTGTTGCACACCTCCTGGCTTGTGCCACCAAGCATTGTGCCGTCCCTGGTGAAGAGGCACTTGTTCTTGGCGGGCCCCACAATTCCGCGCGCGCGAGCCTTCAGCGACGCCAGCCCCGCGGGCGCGCCCCAGGTGCGCCCCCCGTCCCGCGACCGCACGACCAGGCCGCGCCACTGCGCATAGTTCACGCCGTGCTGCAGCACGCACGGACGGCGGTTCGAGCCTCAGGCCAGCTGCGGCCCACACTGCCTGCCTGCAGCTGGACTCTGGGTGGGGTGGGCAGGGGGTTGGCCCTCCCGGACGCACCTTGAGGAAGAGCAGCGTCTCCGCTGCGCCTGGCTTGGCGCACAGCACCGGGTTCCAGTGCGGACCCTGCGAGGCCGTCACACGGCTGTGCTCGCTCCACTTCCCGCCCTGCGCGATTGCCGTCGTCGATCGCCCGAGGCGGGATTTAGCCATCACATCGGAGTGAAATGGCGGGAAATGGCGAAAAATGGACGGGGACGGCGTTGGGCGCGCGCACTCGGTAGCGGGCGGAGTACACAGCCGTGTCCGGCCGCCCCTCCCAGCTGCCACCGAACCACGACGCCAGGACTTCGCCACGCCCCACCTCCGCGAGCGTTGCCGCGTGCTGCATCCTGGGCCCCCGCTGCTGTCCTGCCCACTGCGCGTGCGGCTGGCGTTGTTCGGCACCCATATCCAGTGCCCTCAGCTCCGCCCAGGCACTGTTAGGGTGTTGCATGCAGGCAGAGTCTGCAGTGTCTGAAGCAGCTGGATGTGTATGTGTATGTGTGTTGGTGGTGGGGGGTGTGTGTGGGGGGGGGGGGGGGGGGGGGGGGCTCACCGGGATAACGAGGGTGTATTCCACAACACCAGGATGCTGTGTGTTAAGCGCCGGGACGCCATCCAGCACGTGCAGCGGCGAGCTCTGAGGCAATACGGGCGCAGGTATCTTCCTGCCCTGTGCCAAGCATCCGCTGGAGTAGCTCAGTGCCTGCGTATGAGAACGGTCCTGCTTGCATGTGGGTGATAGAGCACGGCGAGCATCAGCTCCCCCCACCCAGCCCCCTTCCCGCCTTCTTGTTGCCGACTCCCCACCTTGGGCTTCCTTATCGCCGAGACTTTCACGTTCAGCTGCTGCGCCCTCTCGACCTACACAAATCGCACCGAATGGCCCTGAGCCGCAGCACCGACCGGCACCGGCAGCACAGCACGACAGGGCACACCGGGTGGACAAAAAGCACAAACGCAGGAGCGCGAGCAGCAACCTTTGCCGCGGGCGGGAAGTATAGCGCCACGAGCAGCAGGCAGACAGCGAGCAGCGCGAGCAGCACCGGGCGGGCGGCGCCGATGTCCTTCTTTCCGGCACCCCACACGCGCGACATGCGCACCCGGGAGCGGCGGCCCGAGTGCGCCCGGGTCAGCGCTGACTGTATGGTTACCGAGGGTGGCAGGCCCGGGCCCGTTGCGCTGACGGGGCCAGCGGCGGCAGCCATCGCAACCTCGCCGACAGCGCTTCACGTGCGGGCGTCGGGGCTATGTCCTCTGTAGTAAGTCCACCACGCCGGTGGTGTAGCCGCGCGAAGTCAGCTTTTGCGTCTGCGGCTTGATGTGTCGACGACGAGGAGTTCCTGGTGTTGGAGTCACGAGCGCGCTGAACCGTCGTCGGGGTCGCGCTTGGCCCGCCGCGCCGGTTCGCGAGATATTGCTGTTATATAAATTTATATAGAATTCATTAAGGTCCCGGTATTACGAGTGTACTCCCGCGGCGCACGTGTAGTAACAGAACCAGTATATTAGGACACATCTCATACTATACGAGTACTGCGACGCGAACGGCGGGGGTACCTGTCCAGTGATTGCGGGGCAGTCTGCAGCGATGGGCATCGTTTATACCAGGGTTGCCCTGAAGGGGCTTCAGTTCAGGCCACTTCAGGCTGAAGTCCCGACTTCAGCTGAATTCAGTTCAGGCTGAATACCTAGCGAAAATGGCCTGAATACCACCTACCTGAAGTCCCTCTAAACGTACGGGTTTTGAGCGTAGCGGCTAGCGGGAGAATCCATTCGCTCTGATATGTCCGAATCCGCAGAGAAATTGTATTGTAAGCGCCCCAGGTGTCGCATGTGGCTGCATCCGTACCAGGCCCACATATGTGGCATATAGTACATGGTGGTGCTCCAATAGTATATTGCGCAGTGTTAAACGGTGTTCTCACTTTCTATAATGCGTCATCATGCACGTGCTGTATTCCTTGGTGGGGCGGCAACGCAGGCTGGCGCCCGCCGCCAAGGAATACGGAAAACAGCATCACCAAAATGGCCGCGCACGATTACAGCACTACACTCTCCACTCTCAAGTCTACTCAACTCTCAACCCTACGCTCAGCCACCCCCTCCCCCCCCCCCCCTCCCCAAGCTAACTATGGAAGCCGCGCTGGTCGCCTCGGAGGCCGCCGAAGCTTACGCCGGTGCTGCGGAGGCCGAAGTCGACATGCAGGCCGCCGGCAACGAAGAGAGCATGCCGCTGCCGCCACCAGGCTCGCGCCCCGGCCCATCCCGCCAAACGAGCCGCCGTAGCGTTGGCGACTCGTCGCAGTCCGCTTTGCCCCGGCCCGACAGTGCCCGCGCTGAACCACCGATAGAACTTGACGATGACGACGACCAAGCAGCCGAGGAGGTACCATCACACTTGAAACAGCGCACCGATATGCTCGTGAGAAACTTGAAAGCCACTTGGGGCCTCACTAATAAGACGAAACCTGTATGGTCGTTCTTCGTGCCCGAATCCCCTCCCAACCCTGACAACAAGGAGGACGAGCATAGCATCGTTAACGCCGCCACCCGCGTCACATGTTTCGTCTGCTACGCTGCCAAGTGTGGGCAGCTACATCCGATGTACCCGTCTCCACCAGACGGGGACGAGGGAACTGCGGCGCACGACGCCGATGCCGCTGTCTGGCCCCCCCCCGTTCCTAAAGATAAGCTGGGCCGCGAGGCCAAGCACACGTTCGATTACAAGCCCGATCACGGCAACACGTCCTTGAAATACCACGTGGAACATTATCATAAGGAAGACCTCCGCAAGGTCCGCCTCACATCCCCGCTTGCCCCTTATCGTCTTTTTGCTTGTCCGCACGCAAGCTCGGCCTAGTAGTGGCGCTGCGACTGACATATATGTCATTATGATTTTCGCGGTACAGGTGACACATTATTGTCTCGGCGATCCCGACGCCAACAAAACCTCCTCCAAGAGGAGCGCGGCGATAGCTTCCTCTGGATACCCCAGAAATACCACCACCGCCACGAAACACACTGTCAGGTCGCACTTCATGTCGACGAAGAAGCGCCCCCACGACGACAAGCGAGTGATTTTCTTCTGGCGGCTGCTGTGCTTGCTCATCGTCTTCTGCATGCTGCCATTCAGTATCGTCGCCAACCCAATATTCAAGGCTTTCATATGGTTCCTCGATTCGTCGCTGCCTCTACCCTCTCGGGCGAAACTGACATCGCAGCTATTGCCGGAGCTGAAAGAAGAGGCCAACAACCGGCTGAAAGGCCTACTGAAAGGTGTGCGTGGAGTGGCTCTCACTTTTGACTTGTGGATGTCCCGCAAAACGGAAGATAATCTGTCTGTGGATGTTCACTTCATATCATCGGATTGGGTGTGGCACCACAACCACATCGGCATCCTCTCCTGCGCCGACAGCACCTCTGGCGAGGCCATTGCGGGCAAGATGAGACCCGTGTTGGCAGAGTTCGACCTCTCCCATCGGGTTGTAGCTATCGTGAAGGATGGTGGCGCAAACCTCGCCACCGCCTCTCGTGTGCTGGCTGGCATGATTTACTGTGTTGCCTTAGACCTGGCCTCCCCCTTTTTGACATCGTGCTTCGCGCACAAAATCAACGGAGCATGCAATGCTGCTGTGAAAGCAGCAGCGGCGACATCCGTATCGGTGCGCCTTGCCTCCCCTCTGCATTGGCATTCCATGCATGTGATGTTGTAGTCATGCCCAACTCCACTATATATCTACTGACTGCCATATGTGTGTTGGATGTATATGTGCGGCAGAGTTTCACATTGAGCAAGATTCTGAATAAGCTTAAATCTTGCATCACGTGGACCAAGAAGTCCTCCAAGGGCTGGCACACGCTGGTCCTCGCATGCCGTGAGATGCGGGTGAAGGCTGTCAAGTTCATCACATCAGTGAAGACGCGCTTCACCAGCGTAAGTGACACAACAAGCCGTGCTGTATTGTATTTCTCCTGAATTGATGTGCATGCCCTTTCGTGGTGCAATACAACATACTGACACGTGTATTGCGTGCATATGCACGTCAGACATGGAGCATGCTGAGGAGCCTTATCACGGCACGTGCTGTGGTGGACCACTTGTATGGCACAATGCCGCAGACCGCCAGCACAAACTTGCGACAGCGGCAGCCCACCCACGCGGAATGGTCTGTGGCAGCGGCCATGGAGGATGTGCTGTCCCACCCCTGCAAACTCGTCAAGCTGGCACAGAGCAACGGTTCCCATTGGCTGTTGCCCGACGCTTTGTACTCCATCGCCAAGCTGGAGGCCAAATACACTGAGATCCGCAACCAAACTGTGGCCATCTCTGCCACCCGCCCCGACAGAGCTGATGAGGACGATGATGGTGACGAGCAGTACGCCCCGCGCCCTTTCCTGCCTGATCTTTGCTTGCCTACAATAATCTTAGCAACACCTGTGGGTATGCATACAGGTTCAACAGTGATCTGAAGACACAGAGCGATGCCATGATCGACCCCATTCTGAGTGAGGTGAACAACATGATGACGCCCTTCAGGACCTTCGACCATGACCGCCGACATGAGTTACTAGCAACGCTGGTGGACCCCCGCTTCTGTCTTGGGGACATTTTTTTGTTGGCTGCCCGTGACGAGGGAGAGAGAGCGCGGCGCCGCAGCAGCAAGGCACTGATGAGGCGATACAAGACGGAGGCGTTGTTGCCAACACTGCTGGAGCTGAAGCTGCACATGGAGCGAGAGAAGAAGAATGCATCCACCCAGATGCGTGCCGAGGCCGCCCCCACCAAGCGTCGCGTTGCCTTGTGTGACCTCGATAGTGATGATGATGCTAGTGGTGACTGTGCCCCTGATGATAACGGTGACACATCTGAGGAGACTAGGCAGCTGTTTGCTTCCCAGATAGAAATTGAGTTGACAGCCTTCTGCGAGGATACCGCCGCGCCCAATCCGGACGAGGCGTGTGACGTGCTAGGTTGGTGGCGTGAGAACGCCACCAAGTACCCAGTTGTTTCGGAATTGGCACGTATGTTGCTTGCAATCCCTGCTAGTCAGATAGAGTGCGAGCGTGTGTTCTCTCTCGCTGGCCTAGTCACGCAGAGCCTGCGGAATAAGATGGGTGTGGAGAATATGGCCACTCAAGTATTCATACACAAGAATGTAGACTTGGGTGCACAGGTGGACGCTGCTCTCTCGTACAACTTTGGCAAGGAGTGTTACAAGCTCTCTGTCACGCCGGATATCAAGATTCGGAGCGAGGTCCAGGAGGCTGCCGCGCTATTGGACTCCGCCTCTGCTGAGGTCACTGCGGACAGTGAGGCGAGCAGCACCGTGGAAGCCCGCATCAGCTGTGCGGAGTATGTGCAGTCACTGCTGGACGACAGCGCAGCCATCGAATCGTAAAGAAGTTATCAAGACACCGGCAGCCTGCGAAGGCGGGAGGGTCAGGGTTTTTTCATCGAAGTCATGTAACAATTTCTTTACAAAAGCACTTAGTAATATATAGGCCACTGTCTCTTGGAGGGTGGGGGGGGGGGGGGGGCGCAGAGGCGCGCCGGCTCGCCGACCACCTCTTGCTTAGCGGAACGGCATGAGCACACACACACACACACACACACACACACACATATCACTCCATATGCATGTCTTCGGAGGTCCTTGTATTGTCATGCTTGCCGCTAGGGAGTAGTGACTGAATAGGCGCTGATATGCCCACACCATACACAATATATACAAGCCTTGAGGGGGGTTCAGGCACGGTATTCAGCCTGAATACCTGAATACCTGAACTGAAGGGTCTGCAGGCTGAATTCAGGCCTGAATTCTGAATTCAGCCTGAAGTGCCTGAATTCAGTTCAGGCTGAACTGAATACCTCTTGGGGGGGGGGGGGGGGGGGGGGGTTCAGGGCAACCCTGGTTTAAACCAGGGTTGCGCTGACAGAGGTGTGCCTAGGGAATTCCCGGGAAAACGGGAAACGGGAAATTCCCGGAAATTCCCGAGGAATTCCCGATCGCCAAAAAAATAATAGGGAATTCCCGGAATTCCTGGGAATCCCTAGGGAATTCCTAGGTACCGGCACTCGGTACCGGCTCTGGGGCCAAGGCCGTCAATGTGATGCAGATATGCATTCCCAGGACCCAAGCACGTAGGGATGTCATTTTAAAACCTGCTATTTATCCCGTGAGCACTAATGTGGCTAGCGCAGTAATAATGCATACCGCATGCAGGTGGAGCAGCCGAGCAGAGCATGCTATATATAATACCAGCCGGGGCCGGGCCAGGGCGTCGCGAGGCAGGGCGGATGCGCAAGTGGCCGGCTGGCCCGCCTGGCCGTAAGGGATGACGGCGGGGTAACGCTACCTGTCCCGGACTAAGCAAGCCCTCAGTGCCCGTGGCCGGGCTGAACAACCTTGCTAACATCTTGTAGGATGACAATCGTCCATGACGATTTATTAGCGCAGCGCTGAGGTACCCCCTGGAGGTATTCAGTTCGGGCTGAGGTGAATTCAGCTGAATTAAGATGAATTCAGCTGAACAGACTTCATCCTGATTTCAGGCCTTGAATTCAGGCCCTGAATTTATCCTGGAATCTGTTCAGCTCAGGTATGCAGGTCTTCATGATTGCTGAATTCAGACATGAAGACCCCCCCCCCCCCCCCCCCCCCTGCCAACCCCCCAATGATATAACCACCCACAGCAACCCCGCGCCAGTATATATATGTATACATATGACTATATATAATCTCGATGTATAGATATGACTATATATCATCTCTTTGTAGATATATGTATTTGTATGTAGATAAATGTATATATGTATATACAGCATCCCACAAAAGTCTATGCAAATAGAAATCCGCGCGTATCCTCGCCTTGGTGCCCAAGCCATGGGGCCACGGGGCCATGGAGCCTTGTAATCCAGTAGTGTATGCAAGCCTCCTAAGCCAAGGAGGCAGCCGTTTCTCCCGGTTATCGCACTTATTTAGAATTGTTCTTCGGCAATGGCATGCATTGTTTGGCACATGGCTAAAACCATACAAAAAACGGGCAATGAATAGGGGGCAACTTATTGGCGGCGTAGCTACCATCCGTCGCATATGCCCGCGCGCTGCCGGTGGTGGGTGGACGTATGCCTGCGCTGTAAGACGACCGAGCTTGAGCCTAATCCATGCACGCTACCGAGGCCATGAGAGTGTGCCAGTACTGCCGTCGTCGTGATGGGGCCAATCATCCCACAATTTTCCATAAGCGCCGTTGGCCGCGCTTCGCTGGGTGAAAGTAGCACACATAAAGTGCCTTGGATTCCAGAGGTGCATGCTTATACCTCCCGCACCGTATGCTAAGCGTGGGCTGCCCCCCTCAACAACAATGTCGCCACTGCTGCACCGGTATGCGCGCATGTTATTGAAACACAAATCACCCATCATCCAAGGGGAAAAGTCAAAATGGTGATGGGGTCCGCGCGACGTAGTGGAGACCTATCCAAGGGGTCCTCACGACTGGGAGCTTGCGTGGAAGGGCACATTACATGCCCCCATCATGCGCCCCACCCACAGCGAATGGGCTGGCTGGGATATCAGAACAAGGGGGGGGGGGGGGGGGGGGGGGACTTTGACAGGCCATGACATGTCGACGTTGTATTGGATTGGGCTGTAAATCAGTGCGATGGAAATCGCAGGTCACGGGCTTTCCATTGCACTAACTTACAGCCCAATCTGATAAAACGTCGAAATGTCATGATTTAAAACGTGATTGCAATATTATTACTACTGCTTCTTCCAGGGCAATCTGCCAGTTTGCGAATGTCGCATACTCGCATGCAGCCCGCTAGCTGACCATGTACTCCAAACCATGCGCCGCGCAGCATGGGGTAGGTGGCCAACACATGTATCTCGGCGACCATGGGAGAAAAACACGGTTCTTAGTGTCCGAATGTCGGCGTGCCGTGCGCTCAAACCGTTCACAGCCCGGCCGTGC
>VCJN01003090.1:0-67753 GCA_006384855.1 Tetraselmis striata
GTTTACGACAGCCTTGTCTGCTTGACCTGCGTGAGGCACCCGAGACTGTCGCATCTTTAGATTTTACATCTGAGGACTTTGTGCGCAGAAACAACTTGCAGATACAACAGTTGAAAGCCAGAACATCTGTCCGTTTGGCTAATGGTCAACGTGTCTCATGTTACCATACAACTGTTGTGTCTCTGTCTGTTGGAGGACATGTATTTGAGAATCGAGTTTTTTATATACTGCGTGAGCTCAAAGTCTCCGACATTGTATTGGGTTTAACTTGGCTTGATGAAGCGCAAGTTACCATTAAGTATGGTACGGAACGTATCATGACTTTAATGGATGGAACCCATGTACCTGTTGTAATAGTGGGTCGTACTCCTGCATGTAGCATGATTGCTTCCCACTAGGGTACAAAAGTTGATGCGGCAAAACTGCTCGTGCGTCTAAGCATAATTCTTTGGCTGAATTCTATGTCGTTTGAAATGTCGGTTTAAAGGATGATCCTGACCTGCATTTAGACAATGCTATGACACCAGAGCAAAAGGATGCTATTCGTCATTTGTTGTATGACGAGTTTCCTGAAATTTTGCGTCCAGTCAACAGGCCGCCTGTTCATCGGCCATGGGATCACAAAAATTGAGTTAACTGGCAAAATGAAACGCCAAAGACTTAATCGTTTGTCTCCCGCTGAACGTGCTGAATTGGATCGCCAACTCAAAGATGCGATTGCCGCTGGACTTGTTCGTCCTAGTCAATTCTGAGTTTGGTTCGCCTATTCTTTTTGTTAAGAAGGCAGATGGATCCCTTCGGTTGTGTGTAGATTTTCGTGGGCTGAACGAGGTCACTCGAAAGGATATGTATCCTTTGCCGCGAATTGATGAAACGTTGGATTCTCTCCGCAATGCCCGTTGCTATACCCATCTGGATTTAGCAATCAGGTTATTGGCAGGTTGCCATTGCAGAGGAGGGACATCCACAAGACAGCGTTTCAGACACCTGATGGTCTATGGGAGTGGACTGCAATGCCATTTGGTTTGTGCAATGCCCCAGCCACTTTCCAGCGCATGATGAATGACATCTTGAGACCATTTTTGCGTGACTTTGTGGTTGTGTATCTGGATGATATATGTATATATTCAGATAATTATGATGACCACATAAAGCACCTTCGTTTAGTTTTTGAGAAACTGAATGAATATCATCTGAGGTTGCAATTAAAGAAATGTTTCTTTGGCATGCAATCTATGGATTATTTGGGGTATACCGTCGCTGATGGTAAGTTGTCAGTTTCAGAGGCCAAAGTGGCTGCAGTTAGGGATTGGCCTGTCCCTAAAACTCAGAGTGAAGTCAGAAGTTTTGTACAATTTTGCAATTTCTACTCTAAGTTTATTGTGACAATTATACGAGTACGATATACTACGAGTTAGTACATGTGTGTACTAGTACAATGTGTACCTGGGACTAAGAGTATATGTACTGTATAATGCTGCCGTACGTGTGGTAAGCGTTGTGCTTCGGAGCCGGATATGATACCGCACTCAATTGTTAACAAGGCGGCCCAGCGATCCTGAGATAAGGTTTCGACCCAGTTCGAACCCCGCATGATGTCGGAATTGAATCTCTCGCAGGGGGGGCGGAAGGTAGTGTGACCAATTATACGAGTACGATATACTACGAGTAGTACATGTGTGTAACTATGTACAATGTGTACCTGCGGACTACGAGTATATGTACCTGATATAATGCTGCCGTGTGGTTAAGCGTCACCACCTTGTGTTAAACCATATTGTTTGTTGTTCTCAAAACACTGTGGCCTCTCGCCTTTGCACCCACTCACTGCACGACCAACATTGTTTAGTCCCCTTTGCAGGTCATCTATTCCGGCTGAGACTGCCGCATAGTTCATCATTTCAAGTGATTTAACTGCACCATTGGATGAGGTTATGCGTAAGTCTAAACCAGTTCATGTTGACTGGTCACCGGCGTGTCAGGATGCCTTTGAGACCCTTCGTCTGCGACTGATTCCGCTCCGTGGTCTTTCCATTCCTTCCATGGGCGGATGCGACGTTCACCGTAGCGACAGATGCGTCCAACGTAGGGCTTGCTGCAGTGCTACTGCAGGACCAAGGAGGAGGTTCCTCAACCAGTGAGTTACTGGGCGCGAAAGCTGAATGCAGCTGAGCGTGGGTAAATACCTACAGTGCTTATGATTTGGAAGCTTTGGCTGTCTGTGAATCAATTAAGCCAACTGGCGTTGTACCTTGAAGGGTGCTGTCGATTCCTTGTTGTCTCAGATCATGACACCCTGCGTCATCTGCTCAGGCAACCGGCAGAAAGGTTGAACCGGCGGACAAGTGCGCTATGTACGCGACTTGCAGCCGTTTGTTGGGTCCATATCTCTTGCATACCGAAAGGGCAAGTGGAATGAAGCCGATCCGTTGTCGCGTAGACCGGATTTTAAGCCGATTGGTTTCGGTGGCTTATATTGGACCGGGATGTGCCGGACGCGGCTGAATCACTCGTGAGTGAACATCGCCCATGTACTGCGGTATTGTCGGCTGTAAGTGCGTCGTCACTTAGCCTTGATGACAATATTCTCCACCTTATTAAGGCTGGATATGCAGAGGACGCGTTCTACTCCTTATGGGGGGGGTGGAAGCAGTCCGGTCATGTGGTAGAGCACGATGGTTATTTTTGGAGACATGGACGTCTTTGCATACCAACCAATCGTGACATCATCAATAAGATATTGTATGAGCTACATGATTCTGTTGGTCACCGTGCTTATGCAAGCACCTTGGCACGTGCCTTGGACCGTTTTTGGCGGACACGCATACGACATGACGTGAAAACCTATTGTGAACAATGTTCGGTGTGCCGGCGTGTTCGTGCACGTCCGCAGCCACCTGCACCAACATAGCCCTTACCAGTACCGCCACGTCCATGGCGTACGGTTGGTTTGGATTTTATAACCGAGTTACCTGAGAGTAATGGTTATAATACTATGTTGGTTGTGTGTTGCCATCTGTCCCGGCAAGCACATTTTATTCCAACCACAGTCAACGTGACTGGTGGACAGGCAGCTGAATTATTTCTGAAGGAAGTATTCAGGCTGCATGGAATACCTCGTGTGATCGTCTCTGATAGAGATCCACGGTTCCTGTCTGCATTCTGGCAAACTCTGTGGCGGAGACTTGGCACTAAATTGAACGTGTCTAGTGGCCAACATCCTGAAACAGATGGTTTGACCGAACGCATTAATGCCATAGTCACTGAGTTGGCTCGTGCGTTTTGTTGTTTCGATGGTTCAAACTGGGTAGACCAGTTACCATTGATGGAATTTGCATATAATTCCAACAAAGCACTTGGCATTGAGCATGCACCATTTGAGGTTATGTATGGTTTCAATCCTGAAACGCCTCCGGATGTATTGTTTGGTATGAGACCAACAATAGCATTCTCTCGTGATGCTCAGCAACGTATCCAAGATATGAAGGAGAATCACGAGTTGGTTCGGTCAGTGTTGGCTGTCCATAAAGATGAATTGACTGTTCGACCTAGTGTTAGGCAACAGCGCAATCCTCCTATCTTCAATGTTGGAGATAGAGTATGTGTGGATACCCGTCTGCTTTAGGTCAAAGGTCAGCCTTGCAAAAAGCCGATGGACAAGCAGCTTGGCCCATTTTCTATTGTAGAGAAAATTGGCGGTCATAGTTATCGACTGAAATTACCTGCTGGTGTTAAGTTGCACCCAGTATTTCATGTTAATAACTTGAGACCCTGTCCCACTGCGCCGTTGCGCCCGCATGTACCTCTTGTTGTTGGTACCGGTGACGACTCTGATGATGAGTATGAGATTGACAAGATTACCAGCGTTAAGATCGGTTCCTTGCCCGGTTTACGTGGTACTCAGTTGCAATTTCTTGTTCACTTTGCGGATGAGTCTATTGCCCCTGTTTGGCATCGTTTGTTTGATGTTAAAAGGACAATAGCATTGCAGGATTTTATGGCTACTCCCAAATGGTTGGACTTTGTAAAGTCACCTGAATTTGTGGAGCATATGCATAAATACCCGGCACGTGTGCCGACTGCAAATTAAACTGCCTGTGGAATGCTGTCAAGGGGGGAGAGATGTAGTGTGACAATAATGGCATACTCTGTACGGGTACTGTATGATCGTAGCATCATTCATGTACGAGTACCTGCTGTATCGTATGTGTGCGCGCGTGTGTCACGCGCCACAATACGAGTACTGGTGGATGATGAATCATGAGCAGATGAGTCCTACTGGTACCGGTACACTGTTCAGTAGTAGTTACGGGATAATACGCATGTGCGTACCCGTAGCGGGCATATATGTATAATGCACCTGCCTCTGTAACATCAGTTGTATACTTGTGTATAAACTGATGTGTCAACTACATGTGCGGAGGTCTCTAAGCGACGACCTCCTGTTCGACACTTCAAGGCACGACTCTCCACGGTGACGCGCTTAGCAGTGCGCGTGCCGCTTGGTGGTGGCTAGCTGTGAGCTAGCCATACGCATAAATAGCGGCGGGTGTTGACAACGGTTTAACCATTGTTTCTCTCTCTCTGCTGCCTTCTTTGTGTTTACGAGAGCCTTGTCTGCTTGACCTGCGTGAGGCACCCTAGACTGTCGCACTTGCGGCACGATGTTCGGATGCACTTGCGCTTCCTACTGTTGCAATAAGCTGCTCTCCACGTTGCCGGCGGGCTGGTCGCCATGTTAGATGCTGATCCATCTGTTGGGTATACGTATTTTCCCATTCGGATAGGGACGTGAGCATGCATCTTGCGAGATATCGACGGAGCCTAAGGGCTTGGGCAGGCTCGAGTTCTGCCAAGTGGGTATATTCTTGGTGTACGACGTATAGAAATCGGGCTTGCTTTGAGTCAATATCTCTAAACAATTGGTGGCTTGACGCATGTTGATACAAACCCTTGACGTAACTTCCCCACGAAGGATGGCCTCCTGTAACTCCGTTGAAAGGCTGCCCGTGGCGATACATGAAGAAATGGCCCGTTGTGGATCCCATAGCTGCGTTTCCCCACAGACAATGCTCGTGAATGAGGCGTTGGAGCAGCGGGTCCAAATCGTGGAGCGTGACAGTCCGTGCGTTGCCTCTGAAGTTTCCTCGCCCTGCATCTATCATCGACCAACACACGTGAATATAAGAAATCGTTTCATCAATGTAGATCAGCATGCTTTTAAGATTACTGTCATCGGCGCAGCAAGCATAACTTAATGCATAAGCCACTAATAGCCACCGTGTATCCATGCTGAAATGGTGCGCCGTTCTAATATAAAAACGTGTGCCCAATAGTGTGACAATTATGCAAGTGTGATATATTACGAGTTTGTACCTGAGACTGCGATGAGTGTATGTACGATAAAATGCGCTGCCAAGTGGTAAGCGTTGTCATAATGAAGAACTGCTGTTGTATTCTCAAACACTGAAGTATCTCGTCTTTACACCACCTCTTCACACGACCTTTTGTTTGTCTTAGTCTAGCTGCTGGGTGAGACTGTCGCACTGGTTTCGGAGCCGGATTGTTACGGCCTCGATGCGCTTACACCAGTACCGGTATCCTATCGTACAGGTCACCGGCTCGACCCCCACTGATGCCGAGGATAGATTTCTCGCAAGGGGGGGGGGGTTGTTTGACAATTATGCGAGTGCGATATACTACGAGTGTGTACCTGAGACTTCGATGAGTATATGTACGATGTAATGTTGTTGTGTGAGACTGTCGCACCCGCATCATCAATATATATATATTGTAGTTGTATAGATACAATTACACCTTCAATGATTATGGGTAACGTTCAACAACTACAATACCGGCTGCCATAATGTGCTTTTCTATAATTACATGAGCTAGCAGCAGAAGGCGATATCGGAAATCACCAAAATAAATCCAATTTCTATCCAATGCTAGTGTATCGCGTTGGGGCGATAATAAAACCACGGTGAGATTACTTATACATGGATGGCATTGTTTACGTATTGCTACGTATTGTGATAGTAACGAAATGCATGAACTGGCAATTGTTACTATAATCACCATGATGTCTTTATTATGATTACTCTAGTTTGTTCACTACGATTTGCGACGACGTCGTACACATATTGATGATTATCTATGTTATGTGCGGATGTCTACACACACTGTAACTAAGAATTTAGAGCATAACATATGCATCTCAAAATACAACAATATCATATACATATAAGGTCTAGGGCGTACATATAATTCCGCGTTTTTGCACGCGCCGAGACCGGCGCATACAATGGGACCACTAAAACGCAGCAGATATACTTACTTTTGAAGTGCACCATCTTTATGGAGCACGCGTATTCAGGTTGATCATCGTCGTCCCACCCGTTGTTGCCGCGCACTACCACGTTTCCTTCGCAACCATGGTCGTCGCAACCGGGGTGCAAACACCTGCGCGCCGTCCGGCCGTACGGTGCCAATGTAGACAATGCCCCACCACGTAATGGCGGATGCACCACGCCACTTCGACCCAAGGCGATAAGATCTTGTATTTCTTGAGCCGTCGATGAGTCGTTGACCAACGCCGCGTGTACGATTGAGGGATCATCTATCAAGTCTATGACCACCCTGGCTTGTGACATCCATTTTTCGTGCACGCTTTGCACTGCACCCTTATCGTACATGGCGGTAGCCGCGCGGGTTTCCTGCGCGTGGCAAAACACAAACAATGGGGAACATGCCTAATTACTCATCACATCAATCATTATTATAATCATGAAACCATGCAACACTACTGCATGGTACGTTTTTATAACACGAGGATGATGTATGTGCACGTAGAATAAGAGATACTATTATAAGCAAAGTTCAAGTAACTGAATTGCAAAAATAACAGTGATGGCATTCAAAATAATAAACGCTGCTATTATAAATTCAACATTCATAAGCTGACAAAGTAGCGCGCAGGCTTGTGCGGGGTGGCACTACTTTGATTCATTGTACCGCCGTGTAGCATAAATCAGCCAGACAACGATTCAATGAAACGCAACTGCGGCTAGCTAATATACACCCCAGTAGATGTCAACCACAAATCACGACATAATATGCAGTAGTATTTATATTTAGCATCACAAATCACTCCGAGCATCAGCTCGGTATAGACATATTTAGACGCGGATGATACAGTGACATTGCATGTTATTATCGTCGGTGATACTATATAGTATTTGTGATGCTATATTATTATCATTACTATTGTAACTATTATAATTATTGTTGTTGTTGTTGTTGTTATTAATATTGTTATCATAATCATCAACAGCATTGGGGAGTCGTACCGTTCGCTTTCCCGGCCTCACGCCGGCGCAGAGGGGTGTCACAACTCCGTGCGACCACTGACGGACCTTCTCGATAGTGAGGCCGTACGGCAGACCGAGCTCGCGTTGAAGCAGTTGTCCTTTGCTGTGCAGGTATCGCATCGCGTCGAGCACGTTGCAGATGTCCGAGCACGCCCCACGGGTAGTGGCGAGGCTGCATCCCCGCCCGCCTAAGGTCACAGAGGTGGCGATATACCGAAAATATGCGGCAAGATTTTCAGGGTGGCATAGCTCACTGGGTAAGCCGGTGCGGTGCTTATCGGCCACGCCAAGAACGAAGTGTAGGAACCCGGCGTACTTGTACAGTGTGTCGCACACGTTTTGAATAGAGGCTTTCTTCATGTTGGTACGACGGCCAGGTATTCCGTTCGCTCCTAGCGTATCGCTCAACAAGGTTCCCAGGCGGGTCACGGTACCGGGGCGCTCTTTTGCACGGTACCCGTAGCTATGTCCCATGCGTTTGGGCTCGCCGTATGCGGGCCGTCCAGTGTAAACTCGATCATATCGCAAGTCCACGCTATAGAGGTAGTCTCCCACCGTCGCGGGCTCGGGCGGCGGCGGCACGCTAGGCAGCCGCGGAGTAGTAACCTGGTCCGAATTTACAAGGGGCTGAGCGAGGGGTGCTGGAGCCGTCGTGGGGGGTGGTGCGGCAGGTCGAATGGGCGGGTCGCCAAAAAGCGCCTCTCCGCGCTGAAGTGCCGATACTGGTGCTTCATTCTCGGCCAGTAGCGACGTGGGCAGTGAAGCGTAGCGCCCTAATCGCACGTCGCCGACGGTGCTCACGGCGTCGGCGGCGACGTGTGTTATAAGCTGTAACTGCTCATCGGACGCGTAAAAAGCTGATTTATTCACTGCCGCCCCGCTCTCGCCCGCCGCTGCCAGTGCACGCCCAGCCGCCGTCAGCAACACCCATGGCTCTCCGTGCCGCCACCCCTGAAGCGTGTAGACAACAAGCGCACCCGCTCCGTCTCGCAGCTGCACCCGTACGGCTGCCGCGCCCGTCATCGTGGCTGGGGTTCTTTTCAAGACGCAGAATTCGCTGAGACTCCCACTAGCGAACCCGACCACACTTGTGGCACCATGTGGCACCATGCATGTGGTTGCGAGCGTGAGTGCCCATATGTTGCTACGGTTTGGCAGCATGCACGTCGTCGCGCACCCCCACGGCTAGTCACTGTGAGATTCAGATGTGACGTAAATGTGCCCTACTGGTGACGAACGACGACATACGGGGACGATACGGGACGGACGAGGGACGTGGATTTCATACCCAGTAGCGACGACTATCGCGCGCGACCTGTAAAGTACTATATGAATTTCTCGTTTCCATAATTTCATCAAATTGATATGCGCACGCGGGCTCGCGTGTCGCCCGCCGACGCGGAGCACCCGGGCTAAGTACAGGCGGATGTACGCACTCATTGCACATCGCCGCACATCGCTGACCGCACATCGCTGACCGCTGACCCCGCGGTGTGCCGCGATGTGCGGCACGACGGGCGGAGGTGTGGGCGGATGTAGGTGGTACGGTAGGTGGTAGGCGGTAGGTGGTGTTCGTAGGTGCGCGTTTTAATGCAGCCGCCCTAACTGCTGATGATTGTGTAACGCCCCAGCACGCGCATGAAGTACGGGGTCGCCTCACGGTCACCGCCGCTCACCGTTGAATCAAGCGCGGACAGCCGCGCACTCGCATCTGTGTTGCCTGCCGGTGGTGGGTTACATCCACCCCAACTCTCAACCCCCCCCCCCCCCCCCGCCCCCCGCGCGCGGCAGCAGGCATGCCGGCAAAGGGATGGATAGCGAGTGTGTCGAAGGATGGCGTGTACACATGCAAGCACTGCCACGGCATCGTGACGGGTAGTAGTGAAAGGACGGCGCGAGAGCGGCACTTCCGGAAATACCCGAACTGTAGCCACTCGTTGAAGCGTGCGGCTAAGTTGCGCCGCAAGGCCGCCTTATCACAACCAGCAGCAGCAGGGGCGGCAGCAGCAGCAGCAGCAACAGCAGCAACAAGCGCGGCAGCAGGAGTAGATGCAGCCGTCGGAAACGGCCCGCCGGCGCCGGTCTCGGACGACGGCGGCTCGAAGGTGGACGATGTGATGGGCGTGGGGGAGGACCCCGTTGGCGAAGACGGTATGGACATCGACGCGCCTGCGTGGCCGCCGGCGGGCGTCGAACCCGCGATGAGGGCGTGATATGGAAAGGCGATCCCGGCGACTTCTACATGAAGGTCATCGCCAAGAAGTTCCGGGGAGTATGGCACTACGGCGTGATAACCGGCGTCGTTACCGAGTGGGTGTTGGAGGACTACGGCGGGGCGACCCAGTGGCGCGCTGTTTTCGAGGACGGTGACATTGTGGACCTTCTGCGTTCAGAGGTGAGTGGGCCCGGCCTGTGTGCTGGTGGCACCACTCACCTGCGGTTGTATGGAATCACACGCACCCACCCGGTCGGCGTGGCAGGTTGTGGAGGCTATGGCGGCTGCCCAGGAGCACCCCACTGTGGATGCGGACGGGGAGGCTCGCTTGGTAACCGTCCATCAAGGCGATGACTTGTCCAGTGAATCACGCACCTTGCCCGGCGTGCGTTCAACACAACCCGGCTGGCGGAGGCCAAGCAGAACACTGGCTGCCATGGCGTGTGCCATGTGCATGTGGTCCTGGGCTATGTCAACATGATCAACCTCTTCCCCCTCGCGCCGTTCCACCTGTTTTTTTTTGGCTTGGGAAGGGACTTCTGGAGGAAATTTGTCACCGTGCAGGGCCACATTGGATTCCGAGCTATGAAGCAGGAAGACCGGCGCCAGGCTTTAGTCCCGATACCCAGCAACTTTGAACGCGGGTTGCGCCCTTCGTTTGCAGTGTCCAAGAATCGAAAGGTAACCCCCCCCCCCCCCCCCCCGGGCGTGGGCGTGGGCGTGGGCGTGGGCGTGACGGCATTCCCCTCCATGACTGCAGGGTCAGGCAAGGTGACGGTGCAGTCCGGCTGGGTCATGGAGGACTGCTTGCACCACATGGAAACGTTTTCCATTCTTAACGCCGGTCCGCTGCTCGAGGAGGCCCGGGTGAAGGCGATCATGACCGAGAAGGAGCTTCGCGTCCCTAGGCGGTGCTTGGGCACATGTACAAGCGCATGCAAGGAGCTGCGTGGTTCGTCACGCGGTGGGGGTTGCAGAATGTGGTGACGGAGGAGGACGGCCCCGAGCGCAAGGCGCAGGTGGACGCGCTCACTAGGGAGGGGAGGACTCGATACCCCGCGCGGCGCCAAGGCGCGGCGGCCGGGGCAGCGCGGCGCCAAGGCGCGGCGGCCGGGGCAGCGCGGCGCCAAGGCGCGGCGGCCGGGGCAGCGCGGCGCCAAGGCGCGGCGGCCGGGGCAGCGCGGCGCCAAGGCGCGGCGGCCGGGGCAGCGCGGCGCCAAGACAGCGGCGGCCGGGGCAGCGCGGCGCCAAGACAGCGGCGGCCGGGGCAGCGCGGCGCCAAGACAGCGGCGGCCGGGGCAGCGCGGCGCCAAGACAGCGCATACAGCGGAATCGGCGGAAAGGGATGCATTACAAGCTGTGGACGGCAGCCGCTGAAAACTATGCGGTCATGCCGCAACAACCCCAGCACTGGCTTCTGGATACCTCTGATCTGGCTGACGGCGGCGGGCTGCGGGATGCAGGGCCGCATGACTGAGGTGGCGGTGCTGGTGAGCCCGCAGAGTCTGCATGCGGCGGAGGCGGCGCAGCCGCATATGCACTAGGCAATGCTCTGAAGCGAGCCCCAATTGTCTGCCCAGCGCCTGCCCCAATGTAACGCACCAGCTTGGCAGCAATTGGCAGCTCTTTTGCCCCCCCCTCCACCCCACAGACACACTACCAATACCAGTTTCTCATCCCGGCGGGCAGTTGATGCGTATACCCAGGCTTGTGCGTACGCGGTGCGGGGGGGGGGGGGGGGGGGGGGGGGGATCACTATAGCTAAGCTAGTGATGTGAGATATGAGTGCAGCAACAGATATTGTGCAAGATATTATACGATGGCATGCAAGCGGGTCCCCGCTCTTCCACAATCATTGGCCCTGCTCCCTCTTGCCCCGCCCCCGGTGCCCTTTAGCTGCTCTCAGCATCCCGAGTGGTTGCTACCGAGTGAGGCGTAGCATCGTTTGCAGTAGCAACGCAGCCTTTCCGGTGTGACGCCGCCTGGATGTAACCCAGCAGTACGCGCAAAGTGCAAGTGCAAGCTGCTGATGGCGGGGATCCCGCGCGGGGGGGGGGGGGGGGGGGGGGGGGCAGCGGCTGTGGGATAGGCGCGGCAGCGGTTGCTACAGAGTGAGGCGTCGCATTGTTTGCAGTAGCAACGCAGCCTTTCCGGTTGCATAGTGTGACGCAGCCTGGATGTAACCCAGCAGTACGCGCAAAGTGCAAGTTTTACACGTCCGTGTGCCCCACCCAATGACATTGCGCCCGACCTCACTGACGGCATGTCTCGCTCTCCTTCAGCTCCTGGGCCGTCCGCCGCCTCACCCTGCGCACCCTACCAGCCGCGCGTGCCTTCTCGGAAGCCTCACACACGGCGGCGCGAGTCGCGTCGTGGAACGCGTCCCTGACATGGCGGAACTCCGCCCTCACCGTGGCCGTGGTCGGGCAGGGGACTGCCCGCTGATGGGTCACCATGCATGGGTACTTGGGGCCGCACAAAGCCGGGGTGCCGTCGCAGCAACACTCCCAGTCCGTCCGTTGGCCGCAGTCCACGCATGACGGGCGTCCGGCCAGGACACGCACATGATAGTGCATGTGGCCGCCTCCCGCCACTGCTCGTAGTGCTCCGGTCAACATGGCGACGAGCAAGTCGGCATGTCCCGCAGGTGGCTGCGGGGCGGGTAGCGCGAGCGCAGCCTCGCTCGCCTCGACAACCCCCTCAGCCCGATCAGTCGCCTCGACCACGGCCTCCTCCGCCTCCTGACGCGGCGCACCAGGCGCCTCATCGTCGCCTGGCAGGGCGTCCCCCCCCGCAACGGCGCCGTCGGCGGTGGCCGACGCCGTCGTGGCGGGGTGTTGTGAGGAGGTGGCCCTAGACATAGGTGGGGCCGGCACCGCCATGTGTTGCTCCACATTCGGTGCGGTTCCTGACGCGACAGCTCCGTCGCACCAGTACCGGCGCCGGCACCCCACGCACGCCTGCTGGGCTTACCGCCAACCGGCATGTTTCCTTTGGGAGGCGGTTCATCCGCGTCGGAGGTGAGCGGCGGTGCCTGTGTGGGTGTGGATACTTCCCGGCCATTAGGGCTCCCGCCGCCTGTCGCTCCGCCGACCCACGCCGCGGCGTGTGCTGCGCCCCGCATAGTCGCCTCGAATATAATATACATGACGCGGGGACGGGGGGGGATTCGTGCGTTTCGTATGTCGGCGGAAAGGCGTGCGAAGCTGCGGCTGGCGAAGGTGGTGGAAGTAAGCGTGGCGGCGTCGGCGGCGTATTACCGTGCGTGCATGCGTGCGCAACCCCGCGGCAGCAAGCGCCGGACTCGGCGTGTGCCAGCGGCAGAGCTGCGAAGCCATGGACACGGTACGGGATGCCAAGTCTGGCTAAGCAACTGCCGAGGCTGGCGGCTTAACCCCCATGTCCGGCGGTTGAGGGACGGAAAGTGCGTAGAAGTTGATCGGGAAAGCGGGCATATAAGCCTGGCTGTGCTAGGTTCCTATTAAGTAATGGCGGTTTGTGCTAAGTAATTCGTAGGGGTAGACCATGCAGCGCAGGTAGGGGGCGGTATAAATGAGGCCGGGCACATATACTGCTCCACGAAACGACACTGTCGCACGTGTTGAATAGACGCCCCCCCCCCCCCCCCCCCCGCCGGGTCGGCCCGCCGGGTCGGCCCGCCGACCCGCCACGGCATGTAATATCTGTCATGCATCGCCGGGGTATGTGTGAGTGGATGCCCCGCCGCCACATCCCCCCCCCCCCCCCCCCCCCCCCCCCATTTACACTTGTGCACTCATAAAGTTTGGGCTGGTTTCGGAGCAATACATGTACGTATGTATATACATACAATGGAACGTAGGACCTGCGCGGAAAGAGGGGGGGCTGGCGGAATGCGTTGGGGGTGCGTAGAGTAGCGTGTTGGTGATATTCGGGGTGCATCGGACGCCGGATGCCCATCCACCCAGCGTAAAAGACGCCTACGTAATATTCACACTATATATATTCACACGCAAATGTGTGAAAACCGGACATTCCGTGCCGGATGGGTGGGAATACGGCGTCCGATGCAGCCAAAACCCCAGCAACACGCTATTCTATGCACCGCCAATGCACTCCGCCAGCACCGCCTCATTCTCTGTCGATTTCGAAAACGCCTTCACATTACCCACCGCTAATTGCAATTGCCACCGTGTAATGTTGTCACGATGTGCGCACACAACAACACTTACTACCGGTTCCGACGCGGATGGAGGCGAGGCTTGCGGAGTGCGTTGGGGGTGCGTAGAGTAGCGTGCTGCAAATAATTGGGGTGCATCGGACGCCGGATGCCCACCCACCCGGCGTAAAAGACGCGTAATATTCACACTGCTTTATTAACACACAAATGTGTGAAAACCGGACATTCCGTGCCGGATGGGTGGGAATACGGCGTCAATTATACGGCATTGTATACAAATAAACGAATATACTTTGTTGTAAGTATATTATAACAAAGTATATTATAACAAAGTATATTATAACAAAGTATAATATAACTTTGTTGTAATCCGACATTTCCTAGATGTCTCGGAATGATGGTCCCTTCTGATACTCGAATTCTACGGGGAAGAATCGTCCTCTTACTACGGCATGCAAGATAGTGCCATTCCATGACTACGAGTACCTCGCAGTACGAAGACTGTTGTTGTGCGCTGCATGATTCGGCTGGCGGCATATGGCGGCATGGCAATCCTAGGGAGCACATGAGGCAATCCTTACAAGTTGCAACAACAATTTGATTTAGATTGAAATGGATTACACCGCTGCCCATCGCCCATCAAGTTATTCTACGGACCCACCATTGCATATATACCGCTGAGGGATGTATAGATCAAGCTAGACCGTCTTCAATTGCTTCCAAGCCCCTCCACCTTCGTGCAACAGCCTTAGACTGCCCCTCATTCCCCTGGCAATGGCGCCGCGCCTTTGCTTTACCGCCGCCCACTACCCGCCTAGAGCTCCATGCGTCCGCTGGGTGTTTGTCATCTACTTGTAACAACTTCAGCCCGACGCTTGCGGGCAAGCGTCTAGCTCGGGACCGAAGCGCCGTGTTGCCAGCCATTCTCTCCACTGGGGTTTGTTCCGTAGAGGAAGTACATGCGGACTGAGCGAGTCAGCCGAAGTGTCCCGCTGTCTCATGTTCTCTGCGCATAGGTCTCAACCACCCGGTAGGGCGCTTCCCGGGCCCTTTGTCGGAGTGGTGCTTGTGGCGGTGATGGGTGGACGTTTATTGGTAGGGAAGGCGGGCGCGCCGCATGTTGCGGTGCGCCACTGGAACTAACGTGTCTTTGGCGATGGTGGTGTCTAAGAGGCATTTCATACGGACATCGCGTCATCAGATAATCCTGTCATCGGATAAATACTCGCACCGGCGCGTGCCACGTCGTAATTGATGACATGCCCCGCGCCGCTATTTGATGACAGACCCGCGTGTATACTGTACACGGGGGCATTTCCAATGGAAATGCCCCCGTGTACAGTGCACACGCGTCATCAGATAGCGGCCTCGGCCAGCCCATTTTCAAAACATTTTCGCCCAGTCTACCTACCTGCCCGACACCGGCCGACGCCAGGGCAGGTTCCTTCGAGCAATCTCCGCAACGGACACCCAGGCGGGGCGTACCCACATGGGAGACCCCCCTCCCCGCACTATGGGGGGTCATGTTGCCCCTGGATTCACGGTTTCGCCGCGCGAGCTACGCGCGAAGGCCCGGGCACTGGCGGGGCGCAGCGGCTGCAGCCCTGGCGCCTCGCCCACCGCCACCGCGCTACGCCCGTCTCGCCCGCCCTCGCGTGCTCATCCCTCGACAGCCGGCGCATTGCCTGATCCCTGTCGCGCTTCTCGTTGCCTGCACGGTTAGGATGGCGCGCGCCCGCGTTGCCATGGGGCGTGGCGCCGTTGTCGTCCTTATCGGTGTACGCTTCGTCTGTATGCGGTGTTTCCATGTCTATGTCCAGTGCGGCCCCGGCAACGGCCAACATCCGAGGGAACGCGCTGCCCTCCGACTGCGCGTTGCCGTAGGTAAGTGCAAGCCCTCCAACTTCATCTACGGGAAAGCTGGGACGCTCCATGACTGTCCAGTATGGATGGGCGGGAGGGACGGGGCGAGAGACACGAGGGAAAATATGGTGTTTGCGGGCCCGATGGCGGCGGCGGAACTAGAAGCGCCGGCCGATTTCTTGCGATATCTGATGACAGACCAACGAATCTTGATGTTTGTCCGTATGAATCACATCTCTTGTCATGCGTTAGCGTTGTCGACGTGGCAGCCCGCGGTGCGCGAACGGTAGATGATGACAAGGATTATCTGATGACGCGATGTCCGTATGATATGCCTCTAATGCTGGAGGTGTGGTGGTGGTGCGGGGCGCAGTGTCGTTCGTGGAGCGCGCGGCATGGCGGGGTAAAAAATGTCCCCGGATGAGAGGAGCCCACCTCCTCCTCCTCCTCCTCCTCCTCCTCCTCCTCCTCCTCCTCCTCCTCCTCCTCCTCCTCCACATAAATTGTGACAAAAATATTGTGATATGGCGGCGCGCTGCCTTCAAATTATGAGCGACTTGGATGAGCGCGTGGCGTCTTCGCGCTGGCTTCTTGGGCATGCACATGTGAACCTACAACGCGGGGGGTTGGGCGGCGGTGGTAGGGTGTTGCAATGTAGTGTTCTGCCAAACCCTAGTGACTCTTCAACATGGCACGTGGGTCCGCTGGAATAAGAATGCAACGCGTATATGTCGTAAAGCAACTTGCAAAGGAGTAATATTGAGGATACATGGCCCATGGGTGGTTGCTTGCCACTTGCACTTTGCCAATACCGTATGTGATGGTGGCCTAGTGCCGTAAGAAGCTCAACGTACGGCATAAGTCAATAACACACATATTGTTTGGATTCGTATATTGCGGATATGCCATCAGTTTGTAGCTCTTGCACCGCCAATGTGGGTGTTTAGTTCCTTGAATATTTAATAATAGCCCAAACTCAACATGTTCAAAGCGCACCGTCGGATTTTAATGCAATACGCGTAGCATATTCTTCTTGTAGTAGTGGCCCGAGAGTATCCATAGCGGCCCTTTTGAGCTACCAATCACCAGGTTGGTTGTAATATGCTATGGTTGTCTCTATATATGAAGAGCCAGGGGAGTAGTGTTTTTGAATTTGGAATTCATTTTTTGCAACTGTTGAATCAAGTTTTCGTCTTGACGAGTTGTCTTTACCCAACATCAAAGAAGGGCCCGCCCCTACTACCAACCCGCCCGCATAGCGTCCGCTAATTTAAGCGCGTACGGTGGCGGCTATGCAGCAGGCCACGTGGCTATGTTGCAATACATGTACTAATTTCGCAGCAGTGATATAGTACACTACACATGAGTCATACATGGTTTACGCGCGTACAGGGCGCCAGCCTTTACACGCTAGCCTAGCCGCAGAAAACCGTGATCACGTGACCGCATGGTATATGCTCATGCTCCGGCCGTTTATAATCCCCCGGAAGTCGCAACATGCTCTAGCGCTGCGCTCTACCGGCCACGGCCAAGCGGCTAGGCCGCTCGGTCGTTGAGCTGCTGATATCCCCCCGCCTTGAGCCGCTGCCGGCGGTGTCCCCGGACGTCCTCGGAGCTCGGAGGTTAAGGCGGGGATGGAAAATACTTCCTTGCACCGCTGGCCGTATGCTGCTCTCCGATCTTGTTCATCACACTAGTGCCGGATCGCCCGACGCGCGGCATCTACGTGCCCACACTCTTGGCCGAGGGCACCGCTCGAGGGCGGCTTTCCTGGGCCCGTGCACAGTTGGACTTGTTACAACCGACACCGTGCAAGACGCCATGCTAAGTATTGTAACATCCCATGTACTGGGCGGGTCGCACCGAAGGCGTACGAAAACACGTTGTTTATTTCGAACATCCCTCGCAATAAGTAGGCTGCCCCCGTCCTTCTAGTACACACCCCGACTCCCCACCCGTAGGCGGATCTCGGAAAGGCCGACGCAAGGCTGAGATCGTACAAAATTGATTTTTAGCAGCCCCCGTACATGGCTACTGCCACGGGGGCGCAAGTAGACACTACCGGGACTACGAGGATTATTTGAGAAGCCCCCGTGGGGCGATCCGGTCGTCGCACGATCCGAGGATCAGCGGCAACCGGCAACTCCGCTCATGCCCCTACCGCACCCAGTCGGGCACAGGTCTTAGGGTTTACCCGCGCGCCCACCGCGTGGAGGTGGAAGTGGTGCCGCCATGCCTGCCGCACTCCGGATCCTGCTCCGCTCTTGGTGGGCCGCTACTTGTTGGCGGGCGCCGGGAGTCGTGTAGTGTACATAATTATTTGGGGGCCGTCTGATATGGTAAGAGGTTAATGTTTGATATGAACGTCGCCAATGCCGTCCAATCGAGATGACGGTCCTCCATCGGCAATAATTAACGCCGGGTGGGTCTGATTTTAGGGGAGGCGAGAGCGCCAGCTCGTCGAGGAGGCGTCAACGCGAAGCGAAACAGTTAAGATCTCTAGCGGTCGGCGGCGAAATTGAAAGTGAATCTGACATTGGTTACAACGCATTTGTCTGATGCTCTCCACTGCTTAGACTGAGTTTGGAGGGCATGCCACCCCTAACCTCTATGGATGTTACGGCCGGACTCTTTCGTTTCCGAGCTCCGTCTCCTTCCATCCCGACGTGAAAAGTAATTCTTTCGGGATATAACTACGGGTACGTATTCGCAATTACGAGCGAGTACCGGTAATTGGCATTACGTGGATCGTTAAAGTCGTAGTTCCAATCCCCTAGGCTTTCTTGCACATCAGTGATCTATTGGCACCGCGCGATATTTCGGTGGACACGCGTCTTGGCTCCACCTGCCGCCATCGTTGGAAAAGCCTCGCAGGTCGCGGGCTCGCGGCGCTAATCGCCCCGCCACTCCGGTTGTTGCGATCCACGCGCATGCCTCGGCCGCGGTCCGCCGCTGCTGCCGCCACCTCGCCCCGCCTGAGTTGTCCTCGGTAGGGACCTCAAGGGGGATCGGAGGGGGAAGACGGGAACCAACCTCCTTTATTCCCCCCCCCCCCCCCCCCCCCCCGCCCCCCAACCGCGCCTTGTCGGAATGTCGTTTCTCCGTGGTCCGTGGGCCGGTCATGCTGGCATGCGCGCCGCGCTTGCCACCACAGCACGCCTCTCCGTTGTAGTTGGCCGTCCATGGCCATGCTGGGCTGGCCGCGCGCGGACTCCTTCCACTTTCTGGCCGCGACCCCCCATAGCACTCCGGCTCATGTCGCATGTATGGTCCCTAAGTCGCCGCCAAGCCCGAGCTCTCCGCCATCAAATGCCTTCCCCGCCTTTGAGCGTTGGGCTTCTGCCTCCTCGCCGCTCGCCGCCCTCGCCCGTCCTCACATGGCGGCCGAGGGTTCCCCAGGGTTTCCAAACGGGTCGCCGCAGGGCGCCGCAGAACACTCCGTGGTAGTAAGCCATGATGCGTCGAGTGCAGGTGGAACACATACATGCCCGGGGGCACGCGAGAACGTTTGCATGTCGGTCGTGGGTCGTACCGAGGTACGAGAACACATTTTTTCCGAACATTCGCCCTCGCGAGGTAGGCTGCCCCTCTGAGAGTCGTATATATATCTATCCTCTTCACCCGTAGGCGGATCTCGGAGAGGCCAACGCTAGGCCGGAGTCGTACATGAATTATTTTTTATAGCAACATCCCCCCCAGAAAGGGTTCATAATCGCCGCAAGTTCCGATGATCCGCGACAACCGGCCACCCCGCCCTCAGCCCCATACTACTGCACGCCGCCAGGTACGGATTCTAGGGGTTACCGCCGCCCAGCGCGTGGAGATGAAGGTGGTGCCGCCATGTCTGCCGCGCTCATGATCTTCCGCTCCTGGTGGGCCGTTGCATGGTGGCGGGCGCCAAGACGGCAGCGCCGCGTCTTCTGTTGAATAGTACACGTCCGCCGCACCCGCGCGTTGGTTGCCCAAATATCTTGATGTGCGCACTCGTCCGCACCCGCCCGCTGCGCCCTTCTTCGCCCCGCAGGCTAGCCCTCTGAGTACTTCTTCCCCTCCCTAACGATTGCGTGTATGCGATTAGTTGGATTTGTGATGATCGGGCTGTCGCGTGTGCTTCATACTTCAGTCCCGATTGACTATCTAGTTGCGTCCGTATTGCCATTTTGCATGCGCTCTGAGGACCTTGCCTATATTATACAACCGCGTGTACCTCTCTCGCTTTTTATGCGGTTTGTGAAATCGACGGACACGAGTCGATACATTTCTTTGATTTGTCATGATCGTTGATTATGATTAATGAGGTTGTTGCACAACCATGCAAGTACACCATGTAACACCGATGCAGAATAGGGGTGGGGGCATCATTCAAAGCTATCTCTAAATCGTACATCATCATGATAGTAGGACGGAAGCGCAAATATCATAAAAGATAAAGGCACCCCCCCCCTACGCCCGACTCCAAACTGCCTATATAGTGTAGCCCTGCTGAGTTATGGTATACACACACATGCGTGTTGTGCACGAGAAGATCAAGGCACGGAGCCATGTGGTGTTCGTCATGCACGATACATGGGACGAGCAGTGGGTGCCCACTGATGAGTACGGCAAGTAGGCCATACTGCGAGACAGGTGTGCCGAGGTGGAGCATCATGACAACCACCTTTATGTTGGGGAAGTGCAACACTTCTTGGAGGTGACCCACACCAGCCCTTCGGTGCCGGACCTCACCCTCGCTGTGTGCCGACTGCACGCAGTTGAGCGCATGGTGATAGGGTAACCCCTCGGCACTGATGTGTGGCATAACAAGGCGCCATTTCGGTCAAAAACTCGCAGGGGGCGGGGCATCATGCGAATCGCGCTATCGCGCAACGATATACTACATCATGACGTGAGATTTTCGGGCCTCTAGAGCCAAAAGCAAAATAGTCCACCGCGGATGTAGCGTCGCGATGACGTGTGATATACACCTACACTGTGAGATTCAGATGTGACGTAAGTGTGCCCTACTGGTGACGAACGACGACATACGGGGACGATACGGGACGGACGAGGGACGTGGATTTCATACCGAGTAGCGACGGCTATCGCGCGCGAGCTGTAAAGTACTATATGAATTTCTCGTTTCCATAATTTCATCAAATTGATATGCGCACGCGGGCTCGCGTGTCGCCCGCCGACGCGGAGCACCCGGGCTAAGTACAGGCGGCTGCACGTACTCACTGCACATCGCCGCACATCGCTGCACATCACTGCACAACGCGGGGTCGGTGGCGTCGCGGTGCGCCACGGAGTACGGCCGCCGGCCCCTGCCAAGGAGTAATCACGATAAGTACTGGCACGGTGCGGCGGCCGACTCTCGCGAAGCCCGTGCGTGCCCGCACAGCAATGGTGCTTAGTTCGCGCGTAGCGTTGCGGCACAGCATGCATGTGCCGGCAGGGTGCCGGGAGTGCCTGGCAAACCATGATCGCAGGCTGCCGGCATGCGATCATGGCTTGCGCGGCAGTCACGGCGGAGGTGTGGGCCGGTGTCGCGGAGGCGCTTTTATTACATTGATGGGCATCACTTCGCCGTTGTGGGCGGTGCCCACCACAAAACAGCTCCTGCCTAATTTTCTATACATTTGAAATTCAGACTTTAGGGGGGCGGCTAGGGCACCTTCGTGAGGTCTGCCACAGTTGGAAGCCGCGCCAAGTGTTCCCTGGAAGCTGTGAGGATACTGTGCCTCCTTGGGCATACCGTTGGGAAATACCCCTCGCCCCACTTATGAATGGGTTCCATGTGCGCAAGCCTTGGCGGGGAAGTCGCGGTCCACGTCAAAGGGGCATAGGGGATGAAAGACCCGACGTGATGCGTGCTCCCGGGGATTGCCGCTCTGTCTGTCTCCCACTTGTGGGCTTCCTTTGTGATGTCGGACAGGAACCGGCTGAATCTGTCCGTCTGAATCCATGTGTGGGTGAGGGCTTCTTGCACCACGCGTGCGGTCAGCCGCATGAGTTGGAACAGCGGGAACTGCTCCGCGTGGGCCCCAGCGAGGAGAGGCTCCATAGCCCCGTCGTCATCGTTCTCGACGAGTACAGCGGCCTGCTTCGCAGCGATCTCGAGCATATCCTCGGCGCCTTGCAGCCACACCGAATCCGAACCGCGGAGGTATGTGAGACGCGTATCAACGTCGACGATGTCCCCTTCCAGATCGGGCTGGTCAAGCAAGAAGAGCTTGTACTGGGCGAGCGCGTCCGCGCCGACATCCAGCAAAGTGTGCCAGTGCCAAGCGTGGCGCAGGGAGCGGTAGAGGGCCGGGTTGCTGGACTTGGTGGGAGTCCAGCCGCCGGGGAGATGGATGTATTCCCCTCTTATGTCCTCGTCGGTGAGTCTATTTTGTAGCGTGTTCTCCTCCACGCTCGCGTATGCTAGTTGGGTGCGTGTACAGCGCTCCACCATCCTGGCCCTTTTCTGGGGTGTCATCGATAGTGCCATGGTGGGTGGTGCAACTGGTGACACTTCGTCGCCTCTTGTGATTGATATCCTTGCGAAGCAGGCGGCGTCGCGTGTACGTACCATCGCGGCGCTGCTGCGCGATAGACAGATCGCGGAGTGGGCAACTGCTGCCGCCGCTAGGTGTGCGTGAACATAAAGATAAGCGGCGATATACACCCGATATTAACCCGGTGTATTGACGCTTATTTGCGTAGTCGCAGCGCGAGTAGTAGTACGATGTATGTATCGGTGCAGTCCCGCGCGCGCGCCCCCACGACGTGTGTGCGCGCGATGTGCGGCACGTTGTGTGCGGCGATGTGCGGCACGTTGTGCGTCACGTTGTGTGCGGCGATGTGCGGCACGACGGGCGGAGGTGTGGGCGGATGTAGGTGGTCCGGTAGCTTAGGTGGTAGGCGGTAGGTAGTGTTCGTAGGTGCGCGTTTTAATGCAGCCGCCCTAACTGCCGATGATTGTGTAACGCCCCAGCACGCGCATGAAGTATGGGGTCGCCTCACGGTCATCACCGCCGCTCACCACTGAATCAAGCGCGGACAGCCGCGCACTCGCATCTGTCCTGCCTGCCGGTGGTGGGTTATATCCACCCCAACTCTCAACCCCCCCCCCCCCCCCCCCCCCCGCCCCCCGCGCGCGGCAGCAGGCATGCCGGCAAAGGGATGGATAACGAGTGTGTCGGATGGCGTGTACTCATGCAAGCACTGCCGGGGCAACGTGACGGGCACATGTGATAAGATGGCGCGAGAGCGGCACTTCCTAAAATTCCCGAACTGTAGCCACTCGTTGAAGCGTGCGGCTAAGTTGCGCCGCAAGGCCGCCTTATCACAAGCAGCAGCAGCAGGGGCGGCAGCAGCAGCAGCAGCAGCAGGGGCGGCAGCAGGAGTAGCTGCAGCCGTCGGAAACGCCCCGCCGGCGCCGGTCTCGGACGACGGCGGCTCGAAGGTGGACGATGTGATGGGCGTGGGGGAGGACCCCGTTGGCGAAGACGGTATGGACATCGACGCGCCTGCATGGCCGCCGGCGGGCGTGGAAGCCGCCGATGAGGATGTGATACGGGAAAGCGATCCCGGTGACTTCTACATGAAGGTCATCGCCAAGAAGTTCCGGGGAGTATGGCACTACGGCGTGATAACCGGCATTGTTACTGAGTGGGTGTTGGAGGACTACGGCGGGGCGACCCAGTGGCGCGCTGTTTTCGAGGACGGTGACGCTGTGGACCTTCTACGTTCAGAGGTGAGTAGGCCCGGCCTATGTGCTAGTGGCACCACTCACCGGCGGTTGTATGGAATCACACGCACCCGCCCGGTCGGCGTGGCAGGTTGTGGAGGCTATGGCGGCTGCTCAGGAGCACCCCCCTGTGGATGCGGACGGGGAGGCTCGCTTGGTAACCGTCCCTGAAGGCGATGACCAGTCCAGTGAATCCGAAGAGGAGGGCTGGGAAGGGGGGGGGGACGCGGCTGGCGCCGGGTGGACGAGCGATGAGGAGGAGGAGGAGGAGGAGGCGCATCTCCGGGCGTGGGAGTTTGCTGCTGTGCCGGGGTCCGAGACGAATGCCCTCACGTTTGCAGTCATGAAGTGCTCGGCCCAGGTGAAGAGCAAGAATTCCAACAACTCCGATGACAGCGAGTGGCAGCTGTTGCATGACATCATGCCCGCCGGCTTCACCTGGGGTGGGATGCCCGTGCCACGCAGCCACAAGGCGATGCGGAAGTTCCTGCGGGTACGGCCGGGATGTGCCTGGGTGCGTGCTTGACGCGGCGCGTCTTGGGGTGTCAGGCCCCTCACGCTCCTCGCCTCCCGATGCATGCAGGCGCCTGATACATGCAGATATGTCCGGCACATGTGCCCCAAGGGGTGCGTGGCGTTCAGCGGGGCGCCTAGGAAGGCTGCCGAATGGGCGAACCTCCCCGACCAGCACTGCCCGGAGTGCAATGCCGACAGGTTTATCCGCACGCCGCAGTCCCTGAAGCTCACGGCTGCACGGGTTTGGTACGTCTTGAGCGTGGCGGACATCATCAAGGGCTGGTTCCGAGACCCTGTGTGGTACGCTTGCTGGAAGAAGGGGACGGACGTGTCTATCAACGCCTTCCGCGCCTCGTCGGAGGCGGAGCGCCTGAATGAAGGCGGGCACGGCACCGGCCTCGCCGCGGGAGACTTCCTCCATATTGACAACGGGATCTACACACTCACAGATGATGGCTTCCCGTCGCACCTTCGGGCCACCCAGTCTGTCACTGGGGTTGGGATCAGGTGTGAGGACATGCCGCCCCACATGCTGACCTCCAGGAGCAACTGGCACGCAGTCGCACTCATTGGCCCCCCGGAGCCGCCGAACCTGGGCAAAATACTGTTAGAGGTGCTGCACGAGCTCGCGGTGCTTGGCGAGCATGGAGTGAGGGTCACCCCCGCAGACGGGGGGGGACAGTTCATGCACAAGGTCTTCCTCGGTATATGGGTGTGCGACGCCCAGGGCAGACGAAAGATCTTTGTGCGGGGGGGGGGGGGGGGGGGGGGGGGCTAGCCAGCTCAGAGGTTGCCCCTGGTGCCGTCTGCGGAGCCATGTGGAGTGCCCGGACGGCACGGCGAAGGTGGCGCCTGCGGGGTATGCAAAGGACGTCATCCAGAGGGTGGATGGCGTAGAGTTGCAGGCTGTGCGCACAGGCGCGAGCTGCCTCCTGCTCTCCGGCGACCAGATGCTGGAGCACATGGGCGTCATCGGCTTGATAGAGGAGGACTTGGCCAAGTCGGCCCTTGATGGGGATAAGGACGGCGAACTGAGCCCCGCTGCCCGGCGTGCGTTCAACACAACTCGGCTGGAGCAGGCCAAGCAGGACACCGGCTGCCATGGCGTGTGCCAGGTGCCTGTGGTCCTTGGCTATGTCAGCATGGTCAACCTCTTCCCCCTCGCGCCGGACCACCTGTGCTTTTTGGGCTTGGGAAAGGACTTTTGGAGGAACTTCCTCGACGTGCTGGGCCACGTTGGATTTCGGGCTATGAAGCAGGAAGACCGGCGCAAGGCTTTAGTCCTGATACCCAGCAACTTTGGACGCGGGTTGCGCCCTTCGTTTGCGGTGTCGAAGAAGTCGAAAGGTAAGCCCCCCCCCCCCCCCCCCCCCCGGCATTCCCCTTCATGACTGCAGGGTCAGGCAAGGTGACGGTGCAGTCCGGCTGGGCCATAGAGGACTGTTGGCACCACACGGAATCGTTTTCCCTTCTTACCGCCGGTCCGTTGTTCGAGGAGGCCCGGGTGAAGGCGATCATGACCGAGAAGGAGCTCGCGTCCCCAGCGGTGATGCGTGCGGTGTCGCAGCTGGGGGTGCTTGGGCACATGTACAAGCGCCTGCAAGGAGCTGTGTGGTTCGTCACGCGGTGGGGGTTGCAGAACGTGGTGACGGAGGAGGACGGCCCTGAGCGCAAGGCGCAGGTGGACGCGCTCACCAGGGAGGGGAGGACTCGATACCTAGCGGACATCACCGTGTATGCCCGCCTGGCTGAGGGAAACGGCTTCGTGTCGCTCCTCGTCTCCAACTTGCACTCGGCGGTGTGCCGCATGATCCACCAGATGCTGGCTTGCGGGCACCCGCTTGCGGAGCTGTGGATGGAGAACCTCATGGGCTTCTTGAAGGCGGGCGCCAAGCGCGTGCTGCCGAAGAATGTCTGCGAGACCATGATGAGGGACCTCCTTTTCGCGCAGCATATCAACCGCATGAAGGCGCATCGCCTCTACCGGGAACCCAACCGCAACAAGAAGCTCTCTTCTCCCCCCCCCCCCCCCCCCGCCTCTTGCTGCCTCCTCAGCCACGTGCACCCATACCCACCCTCCCACACACACACACACACACACACACACACACACACACACACACACACACACACACACATACACTCACACTCGCACTCACAGCGACCCACCCACACACACAGGGGTACATGGCCCCAGACGACGCAGGCCCCGGCGCCGTGGAGACGCCCATCCGGTTGGTTGGGAGCGCATCCGCTGCGTCGGAGCACGCGGTGGACTTCAAGGACCATTTGGAGAAGCTGCTGGACGACGTCCGACGTACGGTGCAGGGCTCGCACTCGTATGCACCCATACTCGCGGGGTGGGGTGCGGTCCTGCCGGGTTGGACCCCCAGTGGTGGCGCTGGGGGGCTCTTGGCCTACAAGGCGGCGTCGCTTCGCAACGGCGACAAGCCCCGGCTTCACCGGGGGGGGGGAAGACGGGGAGACGTCGAGAGACAACTCCTTCTTTGTGTACAAGATGTTGAAGCAAGTCCCCGACGCTGACCCAACCCCCTACACCACCGAGGAGCTGGAGAGCGAGGAGGAGCTGCTAAGAAACCTGTTGGCGGAGCGCGAAGACGCCAAGTACACCACCATGGTCGCGCGAGCTCAACACTTCTACCTTGCCACGCCACCGCCCCCGCCAGGGGCTGACTCGGACGACAGCCGTGCCAGCGCGTGGCCCATTCGGGCTGCATTGTGTACGGTGTGGACGCCGGAACGAGCCCACACTGCCGTGGGCTTGGACTTGTGGAGAGTGCCGGGCGGCGGCGGTGGTTCCGGCGGGGAGGAGGCCCTTGTCCTACTAGATGGTCCGGGCATCCGCAAGGTGGCTGTTCTCATGGCCCCTGCCGACATGTCCTCCGCGAAGGCTGCCGACTTGGGCGTCGACGCCGGGGAGCTGCTGGTGGCGGGGATCCACGCAAGGTCGCAGGACGGTGCGCGACGGGGGGGGGGGGGGGGGGGGGGGGGCAGCGGCTGTGGGATAGGCGGCGCAGCGGTTGCTACCGAGTGAGGCTTAGCATCGTTTGCAGTAGCAACGCAGCCTTTCCGGTTGCATAGTGTGACGCCGTCTGGATTGAAACCCAGCAGTACGCGCAAAGTGCAAGTGTTACACGCCCGTGAGCCCCACCCAATAACATTGCGCCCGACCTCACTGACGGCATGCATGGCTCTCCTTCATCTCCTGGGCCGTCCGCCGCCTCACCCTGCGCACCCTACCAGCCGCGTGTGCCTTCTCAGAAGCCCCAGACACGGCGGCGCGAGTCGCGTCATGGAACGCGTCCCTGGCATGGCGGAACTCCGCCCTCACCGCGGCCGTGGTCGGGCAAGGGACTGCCCGCTGATGGGTCGCCGTGCATGGGTACTTGCATGCCATACTTGGGGCCGCACAAAGCCGGGGTGCCGTCGCAGCGACACTCCCAGTCCGTCCGTTGGCCGCGGTACACGCATGATGGGCGTCCGGCCAGGACACGCACATGATAGTGCATGTGGCCGCCTCCCGCCACTGCTCGTAGTGCTCCGGTCAACATGGCGACGAGCAAGTCGGCATGTCCCGCAGGTGGCTGCGGGGCGGGTGGCGCGAGCGCAGCCTCGCTCGCCTCGACAACCCCCTCATCCCTATAAGTCGCCTCTGCCACGGCCTCCTCAGCCTCCTGATGCGGCGCATCGGGCGCATCATCGTCGCCTGGCAGGGCGTCCCCCCCCCGCAACGGCGCCGTCGGCGGTGGCCGACGCCGTCGTGGCGGGGTGCTGTGAGGAGGTGGCCCTAGACATAGGTGGGGCCGGCACCGCCATGTGTTGCTCCACATGCGGTTGCGGTTGCGGTGCGGATCCTGACGCGACAGCTCCGTCGCACAGGTACCGGCACCGGCACCCCACGCCTCCTGCGCTTACCACCAACCGGCATGTTTCCTTTGGGAGGCGGCTCATCCGCGTCGGAGGCGAGCGGCGGTGCCGGTGTGGGTGTGGATATTGCCCGGCCATTAGGGCTCCCGCCGCCCGCCGCTCCGCCGACCCACGCCGCGGCGTGTGCTGCGCCCCGCATAGTCGCCTCGAATATATTATACATGACGCGGGGACAGGTCGGGGGGGGGGGGGGGGGGGGGGAAGAATTCGTGCGTTTCGTATGTCGGCGGAACGGCGTGCGAAGCTGCGGCTGGCGAAGGTGGTGGAAGTAAGCGTGGCGGCGTCGGCGGCATATTACCGTGCGTGCATGCGCGCGCAACCCGGCGCTAGAAAGCGCCGGACTCGGCGTGTGCCGGCGGCAGAGCTGCGAAGCCATGGACACGGTACGGGATGCCAAGTCTGGCTAAGCAACTGCCGAGGCTGGCGGCTTAACCCCCATGTCCTGTGGCTGAGGGACGGGAAGTGCGTAGAAGTTGATCGGCAAAGCGGGCATATAAGCCTGGCGGTTAGCCTGGCTATTAAGTAATGGCGGTTTGTGCTAAGTAATTCGTAGGGGTGGACCATGCAGCGCAGGTAGGGGGCGGTATAAATGAGGCCGGGCACATATACTGCTTCACGAAACGACACTGTCGCACGTGTAGTTGAATAGACCCCCCCCCCCCCCCCCCCCACGCCACCCCCCGCCGGGTCGGCCCGCCGACCCGCCACGGCATGTAATATCTGTCATGCATCGCCGGGGTATGTGTGAGTGGATGCCCCGCTCCCCCCCCCCCCCCCCCCCCCCCCCCATTTACACTTGTGCACTCATTAAGTTTGGGCTGGTTTCGGAGCAGTACATGTACGTGTGTATATACATACAATGGAACGCAGGACTTGCGCGGAAAGAGGCGGGGCTGGCGGAGTGCATTGGGGGTGCGTAGGGTAGCGTGTTGGTGAGATTCGAGGTGCATCGGACGCCGGATGCCCACCCACCCGGCGTAAAAGACGCGTAATGTTCACACTATATTCACACACAAATGTGTGAAAACCGGACATTCCGTGCCGGATGGATGGGAATACGGCGTCCGATGCAGCCAAAACCCCAGGGACACGCTATTCTATGCACCGCCAATGCACTCCGCCAGCACCGCCTCATTCTCTGTCGATTTCGAAAACGCCTTCACATTATCCACCGCTAATAATTGCAATTGCCACCGTGTAATGTTCTTACGATGTGCACACACAACAACACTTACTACCGGTTCCGACGCGGATGGAGGCGGGGCTTGCGGAGTGCACTGGCGGTGCACAGACTAGTGTGCTGCAAATAATTGGGGTGCATCGGACGCCGGACGCCCATCCACTTGGCGTAAAAGACGCGTAATATTCACACTATATTAACACACAAAACCGGAACACAGACTAGTGTGCTGCAAATAATTGGGGTGCATCGGACGCCGGATGCCCATCCACCCGGCATAAAAGACGCGTAATATTCACACTATATTCACACACAAATGTGTGAAAACCGGACATTCCGTGCCGGATGGATGGGAATACGGCGTCCGATGCAGCCAAAACCCCAGGGACACGCTATTCTATGCACCGCCAATGCACTCCGCCAGCACCGCCTCATTCTCTGTCGATTTCGAAAACGCCTTCACATTATCCACCGCTAATAATTGCAATTGCCACCGTGTAATGTTGTTACGATGTGCACACACAACAACACTTACTACCGGTTCCGACGCGGATGGAGGCGGGGCTTGCGGAGTGCACTGGCGGTGCACAGACTAGTGTGCTGCAAATAATTGGGGTGCATCGGACGCCGGACGCCCATCCACTTGGCGTAAAAGACGCGTAATATTCACACTATATTAACACACAAAACCGGAACACAGACTAGTGTGCTGCAAATAATTGGGGTGCATCGGACGCCGGATGCCCATCCACCCGGCATAAAAGACGCGTAATATTCACACTATATTCACACACAAATGTGTGAAAACCGGACATTCCGTGCCGGATGGATGGGAATACGGCGTCTGATGCAGCCAAAACCCCAGCAACACGCTATTCTATGAACCGCCAATGCACTCCGCCAGCACCGCCTCATTCTCTGTCGATTTTGAAAACGCCTTCACATTATCCACCGCTAATTGCAATTGCCACCGTGTAATGTTGTTACGATGTGCGCACACAACAACACTTACTACCGGTTCCGACGCGGATGGAGGCGGGGCTTGCAGAGTGCACTGGCGGTGCACAGACTAGTGTGCTGCAAATAATTGGGGTGCATCGGACGCCGGACGCCCATCCACTTGGCGTAAAAGACGCGTAATATTCACACTATATTAACACACAAATGTGTGAAAACCGGACATTCCGTGCCGGATGGATGGGAATACGGCGTCTGATGCAGCCAAAACCCCAGGGACACGCTATTCTATGCACCCATACCGCCAATGCACTCCATCCGTAACCCCCGCCTCATTCCCAGTCGTACGTGCTTGTGCACACGCACGGAATGCTTGCACTGCTCCAAAACCACTGTCACATACCCCGCTCATTGGGTACCGATTGCGGCGCATGCACGGCTAGATATTTGTTTACATAAACCCAGGGGGGGGGTGGGCACAGTGTCCCGCGACTCACCCTGCATTGGATTAGGGCGACGATTGCAAACAAGACGAGGAGGCGCGAATGAACTGCTCCGAAACCACGCGATGTGCCCGGTGACCTCCATATCCAGCAGGTCCAACGATGCAAGTAACAAGGACAGGACCCCCCCCCCCCCCCCCGCCAAAGTGGAGGAAGTGTAGGAGTACAACCGGAGCATGCCGCGTTCCATTGTCGCTTATTTACAAGCACGGGCGGTGTTGCGAGACCCGATCGTCTATGGCGGGATGGAGGCGGCAGCGGCAGCGGCAGGAGCCGCAGCCTCAACAACAAGCCGCAGCTCCTTCGCCCTGGTATGGATGCTGGCGTAGTCCTCGTCACTGTACAAATGGTTTGGCAACACAGCATGATCCCCAAAGTGGGCCACATACTGCGCCGCCAACTCGTGGTTGCGTTTCTCCGTAGCATCACTGCGGGGGGTGATGTGTGAGTACAGTGCCTCATTGTAGGCTGCCAGGAACGGCGTGTACTGGGTAGGGTCATCCGCACGGCCGCAGCCAGGCAGTCCCAGAAGGTGCCCCTGCCCGTACAAGCGGACATTGCCACGCCCCTGACACTTGAGACAGGTTTTACCGCTGGCGGGCAGCTCAACTGGGGCGCCCGCGGGCCCGCGGTGCGTCGTGTCCGACCCAAACATGTACCCATGGTATTGTTCCATTCAGGGCTTGTTCTCCTCGGGGACACCCATGCCACGCTCCAAGTCCTCCAGGGGCTGCATCAAGTTCTTGTGGCTCGTGATGAAGTCGGCAGCTCCCGGATCTGTCTCCGCCAGCGTCCTCTCCGTGAGGCGGTGATTCTCGCGGCCCTTTTCATGTCAACACATGGATGGCACTCAGTCCCCGCCCCCGCCCGCGCTCCCGCCACCGGCCCTGGGGGGGGGGGGGGGGGGGGGGCGCACCCGGTACCGAATGTGCTTCACGGCATCTGTGAAGCTCACTTCTGGCCCGCGGTACACCTCAGTGGGGCGGCAGTGGCACGTGCATGCAAGGATGGCCTGCAGATTTGGAGCCTGCCCATGAATGTGGGTGATCTGAGCGGGGGCAAGCGCCGGGGTGAACAGCAACGCGATCACCGGCCACGACCAAAACCATGGTGCTAGCTCGCCGGCCTTCTCGGCACAAGCCACGAAAGCGCGCCGCAATTCCAGCAAGGCGGCAAACAAGGCTTTCCTGCAAGGCACACGCTCAGAATAAGCGACGCACGGGTCGGGGGTTGAAGGGGGGGGGGGGGGGGAGGGGGGCACCTCTTCATCTGCGTCTGCTTTTTGCCGACCCAGGTCTCTGGCGCACTCCTTGCCCAATGCCACAGCTTCCACGGGTCGACTTTGCCCTCCTTTTCACGGTCATACGGCTTCACCTGCGTGTGCTCCGCAATGTCCAACATGTCTTCCGGAGGCAGGATGACTTGTCGGTGTCAAGGGCACACACACGTCAAGCCAAGGCGGGCATCGGCAGTAGCAAGGCATCATGTTTATAGGGGGGGGGGGGGGGTTGCACCTGGATGCGCCCGCCCTGAATGCCAAAGCCCATTTCGTTCCATTGCTTGCTTGACATGTCGACCTGACACTCCATCGCCATCTCCAGCAAGGTCTTCTGGGCGTCACTCAAGTCCAACTTAAACGGCGTGGGCTGGCCCGATTGCAACTGCTTGTTGCCGATGAAACGCGCCCGCAGGGCTTGGCTGGGAGATATCAGCTCCATTGGGGTGCCGCCTTCATGCACGGCGGGTGGCACGCTCGAAGAACCTCCCGCTCCTTTCAGCCTCTTGGTAGACTTGCGCCGCTGACCAGCTTCAACCGCCACGCACCGTTTGCACTTCGAGGTACGCCGATTGCCGATGGCGGTATTGAACGCGCCCGCTGCAAAGAACACACCATCTGCAGCATGGAGGATGCCCGTGCATCCCTTCATGCGAACCTCCCGTACCAGCCTCACCGCCAACTCCGGTGCTTTCCCCGCAGCCGCCTCCTGCTGGACGAGGCCTGACGGATCCTGGTTCAGGACTGTTTCCACTAGCGCCACTGTCGCCCCCATGGAGACAGACTTCCAGCCTCGCACCTGCGGGTTGCATGGCCCACGCACGTGCTCACCCCCCACTGTGTGTCAGCGCTGCATGCTACTTGCCAAGTGCTGCATGCCAAGAGGGGCGGGGGGGGCGGACCTGGGCAATGCGCCTTGCAGCCCAGGGCGTGAACGGTCGCAGGCCATCCTCGGGCTTGCCCACCCGCGCACACAAGTCCATGGGGACGATGTCCGTGTCAGTAGGAGCATGGATGACGCCGTCCTGGGCACTCCGTTGCTGCACAACGTTGTTGCGAAAGCTTTCCAGGGCTTTCGTGCTGAATTCTCTGCACGTCCCCGCGCTCAACAGTGCAGCGCGACGCTCGTCCTCGGGCTTCAACTTCAGCAAGCAATAGATGAAGAACAGCACCCGCCACCCGCAGGTCCAAATGTCTTCTTGTCGCTGGTCCACCGCCACGGGGATAGTGCGAGCCTCCGCCTCCGCTACTCTCAGGAGGTGTGTCACGTTCTCCCAGCACTAGCCGGCATGCACCCCCGGATCAGGCGACTTCATCATCCGGGTCACGAACTCACGGAACATGGACATGATCAGCGTGTGCTGCGAGTTGGTTTCTTTCATCATCGAGTCGAAGAATAGGGGCTCGGTTTCCGCAGCGTCCACCACCAAGGCAGTGAGGTGGATGGAGACACAGACCGGAATCACGAAGGTGCGCACGTCCGATAAGGGTTGGGCCGCCGGGGGAGGGTTCTGGAAGCAACGAGCCCGCCGAAGTCTGCCTGCTGCGCTCGCACGTCCATCTCCCACTGCCCAATGCTATCGCCCTCTCCCAACAATTTCCTGCGCAGATAGGCCTCGTTCCCGGACACCATGCTCAGAACCACGACGTTTGTACTCCCTTCCGCTCCGCCGCGTCCTTCGCTGAACCCAACCAGGTCTTGTGCGATGTGCGACAACAAACCCACCTCTAGCAGCCCGGGAGCGTTCAGATCCGGGTCTGGCGTCGGGACCACATTAGGGAACTTTCGCAGCAAGGCCTCCGCGGCGTCTGGTCCGAGAAGCCTCCACAGCTCCAGGCGTACGGGGTCATAGGTACCACCATCATGTAGCCACCGCTCGAGGTAGGCTTGCAACCTCGTCGTCGCATCTTCCTCAGCGAGGAGCTCGGGGGAATTAACACTGTTTGACATGGCGGCAGGTTTATTTGGGGGGGGGGGGGGGGGGGGGTCTTGGGTGCCCACGCACGGCGATTTGCGGCGCTGGGTGGAGCGGCGGACACTCTCCCGTTCCGCCCCTACATGTCGTGCACATCTTCGTGCACACCGCTGCTGCACACCGGTGCGCACATTCGTCGCGCACATATACACGCGCGCCCTACCACATATATTATTCCGGATTCACTCGGTGAAACCACGTATTCATTACGCAGTGCTGCTTCAACAATATACACTGCGAAATTACCCCGACACAATGCCGCACCGACTAGCCCTTCATAATACGTGCATACCAATAGTAGTGGCGCGCTGCTCCTCGCCTCCGCTGTGTCGTTGACTGCCCCGGAAGGCGGTCGTCGACTGGGTGTTAGTTTCTCCACCTCCCCCCCCCCCCCCCCCCCCCCGCTTTCACCGCTCACAGCGCCATGGCAGACCTCGTCTCCCGGGCAAAAGCCATCGTTATCACAAAGAAAACCCGTGCAGAGGTGCCCTTATGCCTGGTGTTCGCGGCGCAGTCCGTGGAGACAATGGTTGCCCACGCGGCAAAGTCGCAACCAGCAGATCTGCGGGTCTACCCCTCAGAAGACGACGCCAAGAAGGGTTCCTGGGGCGCACCTCTGCAGGAGTTTGCAGCCCGGCTTAGCAACCAATCCGGCGGGGGGCCGCTGCGACAACAACTCAAGGCCGCGCAGTACACGCTGCCAGAGGGGGTGCTGGCCTTCTATGTCACGCCCGCAGATCGCACCGGCATCACGGACCCCTCCAGCGCTGCTGGGGCTGCCTCGTCCTCCTCAACAAGGTCGCGCGCCAGCACCGACACCATCACTGTCATGCGTGCAGAGATCCAGGCCGTATGGCCACGAGATGATGACGACGTGTACTTGCCGGTGCAAGGTGCGTTGGGCGAGGTTGTTGCCCCTGACTGGGCGGCGGGCCTTGTTGTCTCGCGTGTCCGCGCCGCCGGCATCGAGGAGGACGAGAAAGACATGAGGAAACGCGTGACAAGGTGGGCACGCAACAAAACACTCCACCCACCACATAAGCACGCACCTACTCGTGGCTAACTTGTGCCGCGCGCAGGTTCGTCCGGGAGCGCCGTAAGGCCCACCTAAACACCAAGGCTTCCACAGTGCCAGCGGCGCAACTCGTGGTGGCCGAGGAGGCCGCGTCCTCAGCCGCTTGGAGGCGAAACGATTGTGGCTTGTTGTGGGCGTCCGGGCACAGGGGGCGTCCCGACGCCAAGGCAAGGAAGCTCATGGCGGCGTCGTCGACGGCACAGCCTCCCGGGGTGGTGAAGACACTGACGGCCGCCGTTCTCCCTCCGGACGCGCCGCTGCCCCGCCCACCCCTAACTGAGAAGGAGCTGTGCTGGATGAACGCCGCCGACAAGAAGCAGTCGGACGCCGACAAGAAGCGGAAGAGGCCAGTGAAGAAGCGCCCAGGTAAGAAACTGACGGTCGCGGAGTCGGAGGCGGAGGCGGAGGCGGCGAGGTCGTCGAAGCGGCATGTCCCCCGGGCACGCAAGAACAAGAACAAGCAGTAGCTTCCCCCCCCCCTCCTCCCCTCACACCCCCCCCCCCCCCCCCCCCCCTGGGCGGGAGCGGCGGGCGGCGGGGGGGGGGCGGGCGTGGTCCCCCCGCCCCGCCCCCCCCCCCCCCCCCCCCCCCCCGGCCACATTCCCCGATGGCAGCTGTCGCGAATGTTGTAATTCAATCATTCTTCGGCAAACCGCTGCCTGCCCCCCCCCCCCCCGCCTCCCCTCCCCCCCTCGCGAATATTTATGTCACGTGAGCACTCTTTGGCAAAACATGGCAGCCAAACCGCCCATCTGATGACCTTTGATCGGACGGCTGGCCCCACTCTAGCCGAACAGTACGGCTGCGATTTGCGCTCCCATGTACTAATAGTCGTAGTTATCCACATGATGATTCGTCATCGCGCCCGGGTTCGTACTAGATACCATGTACCGGCTTAATAAATATATCGCGTACTACCCGGTACTACACGGAAAACCTCGTACCTTAATCGTCAGTGCCATGTAACACGTCACGGCGCTAGTACGACTACCACAATGATTACAAAAAGGATTTATCGCCCGCCGGCAATAACGCCGGATGTACTCGAACGTAGCTGGATGGACGTGCCGCCCGCAGCAGCAGCCTTCACGGATAAATAATAGTCGCTAGTAGTAGTGCTTCGTCACCCGTATGTCACATCTCATTCTCACAGTGCTATTGGAGTATGTCACGGAACGACCACATACGAGTGTCATTAGAACAGTAAGATTACGGGGTAATTACAGCCCGCCGGCAGAGCCTCCCATACCCTCGACCGCCAGAGAGTCGAGCACCTCTACTTCCTCTTCCGCTCGGACCGAACAGACAAGACATTAGAAGCAGACGAGGTCTATGCACTCCTGGATTACGAGTGCCGACGACCAGTCCCGGCGCAAACCCGAAAGAACATATGGGCCACAAACGACCGCCTCACATTGGTCATCATGACCGCCCTCCACGCCCGCACGGAACTCTTCAACGACTCCCTGAACAAGTTGATCTACACCTCCCGGTACCACAGCCTAAACCCCGAGGATGCAGTTTTCGGCGCGAGGCCCTCTAACGACCTATATACATACATGTGGACTGATATGTCCCTCACCAACCCCGAGTATGCTGACAAATGCATGCTAACGGCGATGCAACACGCTCTACGTAGTGTACACGCCCGACGACACGAATCTACCGCCACCATTTACTCATTCTCCCCGAGAGGACATACGATAAGTCTTGCAAGAAAGCCCATCTCCTCAGCCACCCCTACATGCAGAAACTACACGAATTCCCCGCGGACATAACCAAATTCCAGTCCCCAGACCAAAACACCCAGCTCGCCCTGAGCGCGAATCTCGGCACGAAGTGTTGGTCGGTGAGAGTATTCTTGATAGACTCCGCCCCCTACCTCAACAACATCAATGCCGTCGATTCCACCACCACAATGACGACTGCTCTCCGAGCGTCATACCCCGAGCGTACCCTGCACTTCCACATCAACACCACCCTGAGGCCGGTAGGCTCGGAAGCAGTCGGAACCGCGATAGCGAGCCCCCGCCTCCCCATGCCGTCCCGCGAATGGCAACTACCCCCCACAATTGACAGGCCATATAATCCGAACCGCTTCACGTACACTGATGGCTCCCGCATCCTCATCCGTGGCGGGGTGGTAGGCATCGGCGCGGGAGTTTACACCCCATGCAATATCCCCATTGCAGTAGAAGTGGACGCAGACGAAATCCGCCGCACCATTAGCAGAGCTTTGTTGGCCGCCATCATCTCGGCTGCGTTGGACTCTGAGCTCTGAGCTCCCGGATCACATCCTCTCAGACAACACCGTCTCCATGCACCGAATAGAACGCATGATGTACCGACCAATCACCTTACGACGCCACGCACAAAAAAATATTACTCAAACTCATCGTTCGACAACTCAGACGCCGAGCAGCTGATGGGCTCCGCACAAATAGTTAAAAAGTCAATACACATATCGGGGTCGACGGCAATGAGCATTGAAGAAGCCGACACCACTGGCGGGAGCGAAGTATAGCTAACGGCACGACCCTGCCAGACACCATCGTTACCGTAGGCGCAACTCCGGAGGCGGCTGATGGCGCGTGGCTGACCCATGCCGGAGGGCGCCGACCACTGGCCCGACCACCCACAACCTGAGAAATCGCCCTCCGTAAACATGCTACCGCATGTGTATGTGGGCTCCGACGCCGCCAACGAAACACTACACTCCACCTCACAGACCATGCGCTGCCCAGAGGCGCACTGCCAGACCTCGTCACTCCCTCCAATATCACCACTTCGGGCAGAATCCACACTCCAACAGAATGAGACGCAAAGGCCAGCCCGCCTTCACGTGCGAGGGATATGGAGAACGCCTTAGCAACGGCAACATGGCGGGCAACTGCCCGGCATGAAGATAGAGAGACACGATATCACGCTTATCAATATCAATAGCTACTCAACGGTGAACTGGAAGCCCTGAACGGCTGCCGCTAGCAAGCCATGTCAACATACGCGGGCAACAAAACTGTGGCCGAGTTCTCTTTCTATACGAACCGAGACACCTTAATCTCCGACCTCACAAATCGAATCCAACAACACCAACCGGCTGGCGGAAGCACATGAGGGCAAAACTGAAGGTCCCGACGCCGCCCGGTACCCATGCTACTCCTCACGACCGTGATTTAGACTCCCGATACCCACCATCTGCTCCGCCCGAAACACTGCAAACCGGGCGCAGCGCGCATCATCGGATTCGTTTGGGACCTGGCCACTGAAACCATCATTCCATGCCATGACCCTACAGCAGTAAAAAAAACGGATAATATAATATAATTCAAAAACTGTACCGACCTAAACCATGCCACAATACACGCTCTCATCAACACAAAATACCAACTTACCCTTAGTGGACGCCCGGCCTTCGAAAACAAGGCTGGACGTGTCCGATTGAAATCCTCCCGGTCACCCTCGCCTGTAGCGGCACCATGCACAAACTCACGCTAGAAGCCATCCAACGCCTCACAGAACTCCGCCCCAAGAAACATCTCCCTCTGGACAACCCCCTCCACCCCCGGCGCCGCTGCAATCGGCCTCTGTAGAAAGCTCACAAGACACTCAATTGGATGGTTGTTTACACTCTTCCGCATATCCCGACAGTCCCTCGAACCCACCTTGTCCAAATCGAGTGCCCCTCACAACCCAACCTCACACGCCCACCGTTAACAACCACACTTCCGCAGATCTCGACACACCCCCGCTACGGCAGGGGGGGGGGGGTCAATACCAAACGGCACGGACGGAGGACGGGTGCGGGCAAACATGAGGAAAGACGGAAGCTGCATCCGCAATCCCAAGGTTCCCACAGTGGTTGGATAAAGCATGTCATGAAAGCAACTCGCTTGGGCAATGGAGGGCAGCAAGTCAGCAAATTGTAATTCAATTTCAATTCCAATTTAAGAAGAACACTAGCTTTTGTCGGGGTTTGTTCGGGCGCGTCTGAGCGGCTGGGCCATAGAGTTGTGCCATACCCTTGATAGTAGACGTGTGCAGGGTGCCCCTGCGGCTCATGATGATCCAGGGATTGTCATCGTCCGTTCGTTGACCTCCCACGTGACATGGACGTCCATATGAATTTCAAAATACATCCGCAAAGTTTGCTTATTTTGTGAAGCATGTGGCACCGTGATCCTCCTTTTTGTGTCACTGTATCGCACCATGACGAGCCAGCATCACGCGCACCCGCGTGGATGGATAAGGTGTCATTTGATAGTATATACCGCCCCTAACTAATCATATATAGATATTATATATTTAAGGCTGTGTATATGCTATGTATTTGCTATGTATTTGTTATGTATAATAAACATTAAATATTAAAAATAAAAATTAAACAATTTGCTACAATACATAATGGTTATACATTATACATTATGTGCACTCACAAGGTGTTATGTGCAAACACGTGATGTTATGTGCGGTCACGAGATTATGTGTGCGGTCACAAGATTCTACATTCATATGAAGCGAAGACGATTACATCGGAGACAAATACTCCGGAAACTGTTTCTATGCTTCGCTATTAGCAGTTTCCTGCTCCACGCGCGCGCGCTTTGCGGCCACTTTGTCGTCGTCTATGTCCACCGTCAAGATGTTGATCTTCTTCTCCACCTTGTATTGGTCGATATCATCGATGAGCGACTGGTCAAGCATCCATCGTTTTGGGTGCGCCATGGACAGTTGCACACCTTCGTCTTCAATTTAGTCAATCTTGTTCTCGATCATGTACTCCTTCATAGTCCGATCAAGGCGGTTCATCGTGTTGCACATCTTCTTCCACTCGTTGAACCGCTCGACGTATTGTGCAAGCTCGCGCTGAATCTTCGGGGGAAGCTCATCGGCCTTCGTGCACGCCATGGCGATTGGTCAAAAGCGGTGGGGGTATTGTAGCGAGTGTTTGGTGTGGGCGTGGTGGAAATGATGCTGCACCTACCTCCCCGCGCGGCTTTTATGGAAGTGCGCGGTCTTTGGTCAATGTGGAAAAAACCAGTGGCAAAGACCAGTGGCACGCCGGGTGAGTTGCCACTGGCGCCACTGCAGCTGGGTTATCCAGCTGAACGCGGGTGCCCCCGAGCGGCTTTCCAGCAGTGGCAAAGTGGCATTTTTTAGTTGCATTTCAGATTCCAAGAGGGGTTGTACCGGCGGAGGAACATGGTCCTCCCGTAGGATTCTTTTTCTTCTAAAAATGCCACTATGCCACTACTTTTTTAAACTATCATTTTCCATGTGGATTCCTACGTGTTTCCGGGGAGTCCGTGGTCTTTCCAGCAGTGGCAAAACGCCACTGGATGCCACTGGTAGTGGCAAAATGATGCCACGCATCCCGCCGCTCTTTCGCCGCGCCGCCGGGCTCGCTCGGTCCTTGAGCCGAAGAGCGCGTGACTCGGTGCAGTACTTAGGCAGAACACACCGAGACTCTCAAACGCACCGCGCGAAGTCCGTTGTCGCCGCGAAGTCCATTCTCGCCGCGAAGTCCATTCTCGCCGCGAAGTCCACTGTCGCCGCGAAGTCCATTCTCGCCGCGAAGTCCATTGTCGCCGCGAAGTCCATTCTCGCCGCGAAGTCCATTCTCGCCGCGAAGTCCATTCTCGCCGCGAAGTCCGTTGTCGCCGCGAAGTCCGTTGTCGCCGCGAAGTCCGTTGTCGCCGCGAAGTCCATTCTCGCCGCGAAGTCCATTCTCGCCGCAAAGTCCATCCTCGCCGCGAAGTCCATCCTCGCCGCTAACTAGGAACTCATCCTTTCGAATCCGCCCTCGAACGGCGAATAGCCCTCCTCATAGCGCTTGATCTCGACGAGTGCCGGCGCCGGCTTTGGGATGCGCCCCTTTTTCAGGAGCGCCTTGAATTCTTTGAATCGGATCCCGCGCTCGTAGAGGACAAGTATATCGATTACATCATCGCCGAAGCCCGGATACTTCGCGCGAAAGTACTTGCGATCAAATTTCGGCTGATACCTATAGTCGAAGCTAGCGATATCCAGGAACGCTTGGCTGATATAACAGCGTTCCGCGGGGGTCATCGCCCGCCCGAGGGACGTTTCGCGAGTGCTACTCATGTTTTACGATAATGAAGGGAAAATCGTTTGCATCAGATGGGCGAACGTCGCTGCTGCTCGCTTGGTGCTTCTTTCGCTCCTTGTTGCACGGAAAACACTCAAAGTAGTCCGCGCGGATCTTCGCGCCGCACTTGCACGACTTTGTCTTCTCGGCTTCGCGCTTGCGATAACACGGGAAGCACATCGCGTAGTCGCCTTTGACCTCGCGCTTGCGACAGACTTGGCACCTCGCGGGCAGTTGATCTACCTCGCGAAGAATATCCTCGCGGCACCGACGACAGTAGCTGGACGAGTAGATTGTCACTCGAACGCAGCGCGGACACAACCGAGCGCGGCGCGACGACGCGGAGCCCGCGGAGGCCGCGGTGTCGTCGGCGCCGGAATCGCTGAAGGAGACGGTGACTGAGACGGACGATGGCATTCTGCAGGGCTCTCGCCGCGCTCCGCGGTCGCTCCACTTAAGTGTGTCATGCAAGTGCAGATAAAAAACGGACGCTAGATAAAAGAAAACGTCATGGGGCGCGGAAGGTACCGTGTTTTGAGCGACGAGGAGCGCTTGGAGCGGAAGAAGATCGCGCAGAAGCGTTGGCGCGACAACAACCGGGAGCGTACCAATGCGTACCGCGCGGAGTACAACGCCGCGAACCGCGATCGTGTGCGCGAATACCGTAGAGAGTACTACCGCGCCAACGCGCAGCACATCCGCGAGTACCAACGCGAGCTTTACCGCCGCGCCACTGCCCGGCTGAAGGCGGAGGCCGCGGATAGTCCTTTGTAAAGAATTTCTCTGATACCTTCTAACACCCCAATCATGCCTCGCTCAAAGATTGCCTCAAAGTACTTTTACGAGCCAATGCCGAAAGAGGCATTGCGGTACATCATCAAACATGTGCTTCCAACGCTAGAGTTGAACCCCAACGATGAAAGACACGTCAACCTTCCCGGCAGGCTGGAGGAGATGCTTTCGCTTGTTAACGAAGACGGCATGCTGAAAGTATGTTATGATAGGAAGCTAAAGGACACTAATGAAAACAAATACGGCCGCGAGTATTCCGTTCTGAAGCTGTCAAACCAGGGCCTTCACCGACCACTGCGCAATGCCATCGCAGTTTATTGGATGGCCAAGACCGGTATCAAATTGGTCGACATTGATATCGTCAACTGCCACCCCGAGTTATTCCTGCAACTGCTCAAGAAACACAAGGTTTCTTGCAAGTACGACAAGATTGAGGAGTACGTGGCCAACCGTGACTCCATCCGCGAGGACGTCCAAACCGCTTACAAGTGTGACAGGGACACGGCAAAATACCTTTTGCTTGCCCTCATCAATTTCGGGTCTCTGAAAGGTTGGTCAATCAAGTACAACGTGAAGATCCCTAAAACGGCCTTGTCGTCCCAAGTTCACCTTTTCTTGAAGGAGTACGAGAAACAGTTCAGGGCGTGCGTCAAGGAACTCATGACTCAGATGCGTTCGGTTGTTGATATTGCAAAGCACAACGTGAACCCCGAAAAGGCTATGACCGACAAACTTGCTCTCGAGAAAAAGTTCGTTCACACCCTATTGACCATTGCGGAAGATGAGGTGTTGCACGCCGCCATGGCATGCATCCTAAAGATGAATCAGGGTGCCAAGATCGTGTCAAAGATGTTCGACGGTTGCATCGTCCAGTACAACGGCGATGTTGATTGCAACGAAATCGTTGCCCACGTCTTGAAGGCCACGGGGTTTCTTCTCAGGTTTGAGGTGAAGCCCTTCAAAACGGACATTGTCATTCCGACCGACCTTCCGCCTATAGAGTACGACGTGGATAAGTGCGAGGGAGTGACCGAGACGGAGCGACTGATCGTGAAGGCTGTCACATCGCCAACACATTTCGACTACGCCGTATTGTTTCACGCTCTATGGCCAGACTCGTTCGCCTATACCGACGCTCACTCAAAGTGGTACCACTTCAATGCGCCGAGGTGGAGGTGCGTCATGAACAACACGGGGTGGATTATCAAAATGATCGACTTCCAGCTCCGACCGCTGATTTTGAGCTTCGTCAAACGAGTCTATGAAGAACTCCTTGATATCCCGATTTTGCTTGAGAAGAAGTCCAACGAAGTGATCAATGGCATTACCACAACCCTTGGCTCCATCACTTTCAAGACAAATGTCGTTTTCCAGCTGCAAAGCATGTACCAAGTGGACGACCCTTACGCATGGATCTCGTTGTTGGACTCCAACCCGGACATCCTCGGTCTCGACGACTGCGTCTACGATGTTGCCGCTCGCAAGTACCGCGACGGGCGTCCGGAAGACATGATCTCCATGTCGTGCGGTCACAAGCGCCAAGACGTTGAGTTCTTTGACGGTGATGTTGCCGATCACATCTACGACGCCGTCACCGGCATGTTTGATGACGAAGAGAAGTTTTCCTACATTTGGGGCCGGCTGTCTTCGTGCGTGAGCGGCCGTCGTCCATGTGATGCTTTTGACATTTGGACAGGGAAGGGCCGCAACGGCAAAGGCGTGATAAAGGCGCTGATGTCCTCCGCATATGGTGTGGGAGACTCCGGGTACTATTACGAGCCCGATGCGCTCGTGTTCACGAGTGCGAGGCAGAATTCTAGCGGGCCGTGTCCGGAGCTGGCGAAGTTCAAAGGCAAGAGGTGTTGCATGTCGTCCGAAGGCAACACGGGCGACGCCCTCCAGTTGGCGCTGTTGAAGAAGCTCACCGGCGGCGACACCATACAAGCCCGGGACCTGCACAAGAGCTTCATCGATGTCGTACCTACCTTCAACCTGTTTCTCTTGTTCAACGTCATCCCGAGTGTCAATGACACAAGTAACGCCACAAAGCGCCGTCTTCGCGTCAACGATTTCCCATTTGAGTACTTCGAGAATCCCGACCCCGAGGACAAGCGTCAGAAGCGGATGGTCGAGGATTTGCGTGACACGTTTGCTTCTAAGCGCTACGGAGCCACCGCGCTTGGTGTCATGATTAAGTGGTTCGACGAGCATGGTCACCTCATATCTCCTCCCAAATGCATCGTTGACGCTTCAAGCAATTTCATGATGATCAACGACCCGCTCAGCGAGTTCATGCTTTCGCACTTTGAGAAGGGCGGCGTCAAGGACTTTGTGTTGATCAAGGATGTGATGAATGAGCTCAAGAACGACTCCACGTACCGCTCCCAACTTGGCATTCGCAAGAACGCCGATCTCATTCAGAACCTCAGAAACAAGGGGTTCGACATCCCCTACTCCAAGAGGTACGGCTACGACTACATCAAGGGGCTCAAGACCAAGGAGCCCGACGAGGAGGATATGGAGTGTGGCGACGAGTAGTGTTCTAGTGGCAGATTTTGCCACTACCAGTGGCATCTAGTGGCGTTTTGCCACTGCTGGAAAGACCACGGACCCCCCGGAAACACGTAGGAATCCACATAGAATATATCCGTTAAAAAACGTAGTGGCATAGTGGCATTTTTAGAAGAAAAAGAATCCTACGGGAGGACCATGTTCCTCCGCCGGTACAACCCCTCTTGGAATCTGAAATGCAACTAAAAAATGCCACTATGCCACTGCTGGAAAGCCGCTCGGGGGCACCCGCGTTCAGCTGGATAACCCAGCTGCAGTGGCGCCAGTGGCAACTCACTCGCCGTGCCACTGGATTTCGCCACTGGTTATTTAGTATGGATCGCACGAGCGAGACCGGGAGCTCTTCGCTCAATTTTCATCGAGGTTGGGAGCGATAGAAAGCTCGATGGGCGAATTATTGCCGCGCCGCCCTTTGGCACGGTCGCCCGGGCCGTTGCTAGAGCCATCCCGCCAGTCTTCTTCGCATTATTCTTCGCACGAGGTTTAGCCATTTTAATATGAAAGGAACATAAAATGACGAGCTTTCAGTGTCACCTCGACAGCAAATTCGCGGACATGCACTTCTCCACAAACGCATGCGTGTTCTACCTCGCGGACCCGCTAACCCTCCCTTCGCAAGATTACGAATGGCTTGTAGCGGTGCCGCACGCGACAATCCCGCTTTCGCATTGGGTTATCGATGAATCGAACAACCTGCTCGAGCTAGTATACTCCGACGAGTCACGATACATATCGCTACCTTTAGGCAATCGAAGCGTGGACGTCAACGACATGCTTTTTGCACGGATACACCGCCGCCTACGACGAAGCGATAAACCGTAACGTATTCAGCTCCGAGGTGCTTGGCGAAAGCCTCGCGATCGGAGAAATGAGTACGTGTGGAAGGTTGTTGGGCGTGGAAGCGGGAGACGCGGCGGTGGACGGCGTGCTCATCCCGCCGCGCGGCGTCGACCTCGCGGGTACCTCGTCGATATTCATCCGAAGCAACCTTTCGACTCGTAATCGCGATCCGGTGTCGAAGGCGACAAGCGATATTCTCGCCAAAGTGCACGTTTCGCAGAACTTTAACGAGATCGAGTATCACTCGTCTTCGCTCAAGTTCCCGATAGCTGATCGAAACGTGTCGCTCATCATCATCTATCTCACCGACGACTTCCAGCGACACATGGATTTCCACGGCGCGGACTTCTCGCTAACCCTTGAGTTTACGCTTCGTCGAAAAGAAGTTATCTCGCACACCGTAGATTATCGATTAACTTGTGTTATGACTAACGATGTTAGCCCGGCGAAAACAAACTCTGAGGCCGCGAAGCCTTCCGATGCGTCGGGGGATCCAAGTGGACCTAAGCGAAGTGAACGATAGTATCGCGGAGCTCGAAGCGAAACACGACATCGATACCGAGAATTTGGAGGCCGGTCTCGGGGAAACACAATCAAATGTGGAAGCCCTCTCCAACGCCGCCGCCGCCGCCGCGGATGCGCTATCGTCGCTCGAGGACGATATCGTCACTCTATCGAACTTCGCTCACGAGTGTTGCGAAACCGCCGAATCGAACATCGCGGCCCTTAGCGAAGAGATCGCTGCGATCGATACCTCGTCGTATATCTCTCAAAGCGAGAAGTCGCGATTTATCGTGGACCTCGTCGAGCCTTTCGCGATAGGAGCGCACGCGGACAACGCCGGCAGGATTGACGTTTTCGGGACACTTCGCAGCCCTCTCGGGCCTCTCTTCGATCTCGGCGAGCCGACGAACCCTTGGCGCGAAGTGTACGCCGAGGGGCTAACTCTTTCGGACACCTCAAATCTAAAATTTACACACTTTCAAGGCGCGGAAGGCGATTTCAACCTCGACGACGTTATCGAATACGCGGTATCCCTCGTCGCGACTCCCGATCACCCAACCACGGTTTCGCTTGAGCGCATCAACGAAGTCAGTTTTAACCACGGAATTGTCGTCAAGGGCGATCTGATACCGCACGAAGAAAACGCCGGGTTCCCCCCACTATCGCGCGTGGGGAATCTGACTTATCCGTTCTTGGAGGGCCACTTCACAAACCTCTTCGCGGGCAACATCTACGGCCTCGACGAAGGTGGTTCGACACGCCGTGTCCTCCTCGAAGGGGACGCCGCGGCGACCCCTCAGTGGATCACGGAGCTTCAAAGTGATGTAAACATTTCCGGCTTCAATCTCGATGTCGACTTCACGGGCCCGCAAGGGCCGGCTGGACCCCAAGGCGAACAAGGGCCGGCGGGCGAAGCCGGAGCCGTTGGCGCGAACTCCACTTTCCCGGGCCCGGCTGGCCCCACCGGACCGCCCGGGCCCGCCGGCCCGCCCGGAGCCGACTCGACTGTGCCTGGCCCCGCCGGATCGCCCGGATCGCCCGGGCCCGCCGGCCCGCCCGGAGCCGACTCGACCGTGCCCGGCCCCGCCGGACCGCCCGGATCGCCCGGCCCCGAAGGTCCGCCCGGAGCTGACTCGACCGCGCCCGGCCCCGAAGGTCCCACCGGACCGCCCGGGCCCGCCGGCCCGCCCGGAGCCGACTCGACCGTGCCCGGCCCCGAAGGCCCCACCGGACCGGCCGGACCCGCCGGACCGGCCGGAGCCGACTCGACCGTGCCCGGCCCCGAAGGTCCGCCTGGGCCTAGCGGTCCAAAAGGAGATAAGGGGGACCCCGGAGACCCGGCGCCAGTGGGCGAATACGCCCCGATAGCACACACACACCCGTACTTACCGCTGAGCGGAGGTGAGATAGGATCAGGGGGTCAAATCAGAGTTGTACAGAGCACCGTCGAAACGGATAACACGTTTCCCGGAGATTTCGAATTGGTGAGTCTGAGAGTTGCCGACAGCAGATATGCGAGGAAAACCCAAACGTCGAGCGCCGATTGGGCCTCGCTGTCCGGCCGCCCGCTTTGGACCGACAAGTTCATATACACGCAAAATGTCGGCCCCCAAATGTACCCAACAGCCTCCGAGAATTACGACATCGTCGCTATCGACAGCATAACGCCTACCACCAACGACGTGTATAACTTGGGCCACGATGGACTGCGATGGAAATTTGTGTACGCCATGAGCGGCCGGTTTGCGACCGATATCCATGTTGGCGAAATCACCAACCATGCAAAATTCACGTACAGCACGGCCTCGAACCTCATGACGTTGAGCCGCCCCTTGCTCCTTCCTCGGTCGCCCGAGCTGAGTAACGAGGCCGCGACCAAGGGCTATGTCGACACGGTTGTAACCAACGTAGTACCCCCCACCGCCAATTGGACAACGCTCAGCGGGCGACCGCCGTGGACCGATGGGTTTGCCACGCTCGACGCATACACGACCGTTTTATCGAAGCATCTCATTCCACCCGCCGACAACGATGGATACGTCGGGGTGTCATAACTGAGATTTGCCCAAGTTAACGCCGTAGAAGGTGCGTTTGACACGGTCGTCGCCGATACAATCACCGGGCTGTCTCCTCCCGTACAAGGGCAGGATGCGGCTTCCAAATCCTATGTCGACCAAACGGTTGCGAGCGTCTCCGCGGTATCGTGGAACAATGTTACCGATAAGCCCGTTTGGGTCGGTAAGTTTTCACAATCGACAAGCGGCAACCCCGCGCTCGAGACAACGTCTCTAAAAATGGGCGGGAACGTGATCTACGACTTGGCCGAGCCGACAAATTCGCACCACGCCGCCACGAAGAACTACGTGGACTCTTTCAAAGGCAGCGTAACCGCGTTTAGCGAATGGAAGAGACAAGCAATAGCCGATCGGTTTTGCAAAGTCTTGAATTCATCTTCGGGGATTTCTCACACATTCAAGTGTGAACTTTTACACTTACAGCCGTATACCGACGCGACCCCGAGCGGTCACATGGAAATACGCATAAAATCTAAGGCCACTGGAGGAATTGTGTACGTCAGGTATTGGGCTCTTACTTATCTCGGTGTCGTATCGGGGCCATTCCATGGTTTTGAATCAACGGAACAAACGGTCGACTTGCAGAGCGGTTTACTCGCGACTGTCACAGTTTACGCGAATGCGACGGTTCAAGGACACACCGAAGACGTCGTGATAGGGACAACCACGTTCACCACGGCTGCTAATACCTCTAGCGAGTACTTTCTCTAGCCGCGCGATCATGTCTACACGTCCTCGTCCTCGTTGGGGATCACGGTGTCTCGCCAATAGCTGAGCGTTGTCGCCAACGAGTGTCGATGGCAATCCGCGACTCTCTGCACCTTGGCCAACGAGTAGTTATTCGGGTCTTCGGTCTTGAGCATGTCCGAGATCCTCGAGTGACGTATGTCGTTGACGGCGACGCCGAGCCCCTTCTTCAGGATCGCGCCCGTGTTGTCGACGCTCTTCCCCATGAGCAGATAAGCTCGCGGGCGAGCGACCAACGAGGCCTCGACTTGTCGCTTGAGGGACTCGTTAAGAGGGAATGTGTACGGCTTGTCGGGAAAGTGTTGCATGGTCTTGAACTTTCGCACGACGAGCTTGCCTTCGGGGCGCAGATAGTAGTTGGGGTAGGTTCTCGCTTGCGACTCGCGATTGATGACCTTGACGGTGCCCAGCTCGGCGCGAAGCCCCCATAGGTTGGTTTGCAGGAGCGCCGCGATGTACTTCGCCGACGCGGCCCCGAACTTCTCCTTGACAGCCGGAACCCGCGACTTGATGACGATGATGTCCAGCACCGTCCCGGTGACCGTGCGTTGCGTGGTTTCCTCGCCGACCTTCTTGGCGTGCACGAGCATGCGAGCGTGGTACTTTGCGAGGGCCTCCTCGCCGATCGCGGCCTTGTACTCCGGGATGTACTTGCTCGGCGAGTAGATGCGGTTGAAATAGTCTCGCTTGGTGCTCGAGTTGGTGTACCGGCTCTCGATGGCGCGCACGACCTTGTCGCCCTCCCGCAAGCACTTGACAAGGTCGTTTGGGGAGCATTTCATGACCACTTTGACGACACGCCTCATCGTGGTGATGTAGTTGTTGATTGTCGTCTGGCTGAGCGTCTTCGCGGTTGTGACCCCGTGGGCATTGATTTGCCGACGCCCGGTAAGTGCCTCTATCTTTGCAATAATCTCCTCGAGGGTCATGTCGCGCCCGCGATTCGGCTCCCCCGTAGGGGGGGAGGGCTGCGCCCGATCCTCCGCAGGGGGCTCGGGCTCCTCCGCGGGGGGGGAGGGCTCGGGCTCCTCCGCGGGGGGGGAGGGATCCGCCCGATCCGCCCGATTGCGCGTGCACGGCGGGGCGGCGTCGTGGGGGCTCGGCACGGGCGCAAGACCGTTATCGGTGCGAATGCGATTGAAATCATCGGGAGTCATGTTGTACTTCTCGAGCGTGTATAGCTGCATGCGCGACACGGCGCCGGTGGCGATTCGCTTGCAATAGCGCTTCTTGTTGTGACGATCGGCATTGCGATGGTACGACTCGAGGTTGGCGGCGCGGCGCTTGCGGAGCTCCGCGGAGGCGCGGGTGCGAGGCATGGTGTCCGGCGATTTAGTAAATACTCTAGCAAATAATCTATCGCCTTAAGCGAGGCGCACGAAGCGTGAAACTTTTTCGCGCGGGATATAAATGCGCCCTCTTCGCGTTCTCGACCTGTGCTGCGGGACGCAGAGCGTGGGCGCGGCTCTGCACGGGATGTTTGGCGACCGGGCGGTCGAGTACGTGTCGCTGGATGCCGACCCCTCTTCGCGCGCCGCGATAACGCTCGACGTGCGCGAGTGGGACTACGCCGCGGCCTACCCGTGCGGGCACTTCGACGTGATATGGGCCAGCCCGCCGTGCACGGAGTACTCGATGGCAAAGACGCGCGGGGTGCGCAAGCTCGAGCTCGCGGATTCCATCGCGAAGAAGTGTCTCGAGATCATCGAGTGGTACCGGCCGCGGTACTGGTTCATCGAGAACCCCTTCACCGGCATGCTCAAGCGGCGCGATTTCATGCAGCCCCTCGCGCCCTTTCTGCGCCGCTGCACCTACTGCAAGTACGGCCGCGACTTCAAGAAGCCCACCGCGGTGTGGACCAACAAGCCGGGCCTCGACCTCAAGTTCTGCGAGCGCGACCCTTGCGCTTACAAGCGGGAGCACGGCGTCCACTACGCGTGCGCGCAGAGCGGTCCCCGCGGCACGTTGTATCGCAGGAGCGCGGGCAGCGCCGAGACGTATCAAATCCCGAAGGAGTTGCTCGCCGAGCTATTCGCCGGCATCGGTGTTGGGGCGGATGAGGAGGTTGCCGCTCCAGTGGCTGATAGTCGCCCCTTCTTCGAGGTCCGGGAAGGCGACGTTGATGCGGCTGAACGCCCCTAGGCTGGGAACGGGGTAGCCGATATGGTCCTCGAGTATGCGGCTGCCGAGACAATCGTACGAGCCGGCGACAAAGCCGTTGTACAGGTTCTCGTTGAGGTGCGAGAAGGGGAACTCGGAAAACTCCGGGATCAGGACGGTGGTGTCCACGCGAGCCGGCGTCGATCCGCGCCGTGTTACTAAAAGCGCCCAAAAAGAACCGCGGGGAAGCGCTACGCTGTATCCCCCGTAGGGGGGGAGGCTATGCCGTATCGGAGATGGTCAGCGAGATGCTTACTTGCGACTCGGCATCCGTGCCGGCCACGAGACAAAACGAGTCGACGGTCGGGGCTGTGGAGTCCGCGTTGGTGGATATGGGCCCAAAGCCGTCCACGCTCGTCTCGTTCCCGGCTTGGTCCTTCGCCATGATCCACGTGTAGTAGATGGTGTCGGGCGTCAACCCCATGTAGGAGTGCGAAGTCGTGCCGCCGGGGAACGCATCGCCGATGGTCTTGATGAGCGCCGGCCCGGGGTTGGTGTCCTGTGTGTCATTTAGTAGCACGTAGATGGTCTGAACGGCGTCGTTGTCCGTCACGTTGAAGGTGACGTTGAGAACCGTGGTTGGAGGCGTGCCGCGCGACACGCTTCGGGCCGTGATGACCGGGGGCGTGTTGTCCTCCGTGGTGTACACGCCAAGCGGGGTGATGGACGAGTTTGCGTTGTCATCGATCAACTCCACCCAAAAGTAGCGAGCGGCATTTGGCGCCCCGATATCGTACTCCCACGTGGGACTGGAGCCGCTGATGCCGCTGGTGATGTCCGCGGTGGAGGTGCCCGGGATGGTGTTGGTGGAGTTTACGTACAGCAGCGCCGAGGATATCGTCATTTCGGGTTTGATTAACATGGAGATTAAAGCTTGTAGCTCCGCGTCGGTGCCCGCCCCCACGCCCGCGAAGTCTATCCACGAGTTTTCTAGCAGCCGTCGCCCCAACGAGGACCCCCCCGCGTCGCGATGGATAGCGCTAACGTTTTCGAGGAACACCTCGATCGGGGCGCGGCGGCGGATTGGGCTTTGCCCTCGCCCCATGTGAGGGAAGCGGGTGCTCAGCAAGGCGCCGTCAAAGGCCGCTTGGACGGCGCTCTTGTCCGAGGAGCCGATAGAGCCGACGAATGCGCGATGGGACATTTACTTGGTTCGGTAGAAAACTAACGACATCACATAGCCCGGCTGAAACTCGAGCGGATCAAGCAGAGCGAGGCTGACGGCGTCTCGCAATTGCAGATGAAGCTCCGTGAGCGAGTCGATGCTAACGCGAAGCTCGTGCCCCGCGACGTCCCGGCTGCCCGGCTTTATGGAGTATCGCTGCCCGTACATGGACTCTTCGCCCGTTCTGTACGATTTGCCGAGGTGGCCTAGAATGTGGCGATCGTCGGAGTCGACGAGTGTGGGACAAGCGAGCACGACGGAATGCGGCTGATCGGCGGGATCCTTTGTGCATAGGAGGGGCGTGTAAAACTCTAGCGCCACCATCCACTTGCCCTCCGAGGTGTCCACCGAACGGCTCGTGTTCAGCATCACCGGTATGCGACAATCCACGATAGACCCTCGCCCCTGCTCCGACGATACCCACGCTCGGAAGAAATCGTATGCAAACGGTTGCATGAGCAGGCACTTGCACGGCTCCCAAAACACAAGCTGGAACGCCCACGCCTCCAAGTCGTCGCTTTCACTGACGAGGGAGAAGTCGTCGCCGGCCCCGAACTCAGAGGCGCATCGGCGCAGCCGGAAGCGCATGCTCCCGAGGCGCTTCACAAAGTCAAAGTCCACCTCGACGCCGATGTGCTTGCGACGCACGTACGGTACGTCGTGTGCGAGGCCGTACACGCCCGCGGTGGCGTAATTCTGCAAGAGGGTTAGCGCGCAGCTCGAGTTCCCGCTCCAGCTTTCATACGAATTAGCCGCTCGCAGGTCCGGCGCCTCGAGAAGGAGGCCCGACGAGTTTACGGGGTTGGCCACGTAGCCGTCCCCCTCGCTCGTGTATCTGACGACATTGCAGAATTCCACGGCGCACATCACCCGCCTCGAGTCGAATCGCGCGAACTCCTTCGAGGTGTCTACGACGAAGTCCCCGCGGTGGCCGGATGTGCGCTGCTCAGAGCTAACGAAGATGCGGTGGACCGTCATCCGCCTGCGAGTTTACTAGAAGTGGGCAAAAGATTTCGCCCCGATCAAAATGCAGAAGTTGCGACTCCCGCCTCGATGATCAATACCGCGTCGAAATGCGCCCACGTGCTGATTTGGTAAGCGGTGCTTCCGGGGGTCACGGTTCCCAACAAGTAGCAGTTGGTGTTGAGGGTGTTCTTGCCGCTCTCGGTCAGCGTGCTCTTGTGGCTGAGCACCTCGAGGTTCTGGCCTATGGCGAACGTGCCGGATGCACTCCCACCGCTGTTATTTTTCCACGAAGTCAGATTTATGAGCGACGTGTTTTGCGTGCTCCCGAACGTGTGCATGGCTTTCATCAGCTCAGCAAAGGACTCGACTTCTTCGCGCACGGGTGTCTGCGGAATGTTTTCGCCGGACACCGAGTAATACCAATTCTTGAGCCCACACGTGGTCCGAGTTGAAACCGAATTGGACGCGGCTAGAGTGAGATCGGCATGCTTGCGGAATATGGTGTAAAGCGTTTTGAGGGACGTTTTAATCAACAAGCTTAACCGCGCGGGGATAAGCTTGTTGATTTGCCCCTCATTGGCCTGGATAGAGTTGGTGTAGTTGGCGAAATACTCGTACGAGATGACGTACCGCGGGTTGGCCTGCTGAATCATGCGATCAACCTCGCTAGTAACCTCCACAAACTCGAGCTGCAGTTCGACGTTGCCGATCTCCCAATCGGGAGCCGTGCCGACCACGGCGGCGTTGGTGGCGGCGAGAGTGAGTTCGAGGCGCAGATCACCGCCGGTCATTGCGCCGGTTGGCAGGTACTTCGACTGAAGGCCGCCAATGATGCCGGACATGATCGGGATGCAAAAATAGGCAGTCGTTCCCGCGGCAATCTCAACGCCCTCGCGGTAATGGCTGTCTTCGTCCTCATTGGAGCCGTACAGAATGGAGCCGCCTCCCAAAAGCGCTTCATCCGAGGACTGAATGTCGAACATGAGATGGTACAACGCATTGTACTCGTGGATCTGCTCAAGGAGATTCGCGCCGTGGTAGAGCGACAGAGACTGGATAAACGACGAAGCGGTGTAATCGGGCTGCAAGTCATTGGCGGCGTGCTTGTTCTTCACGGAAAACCGCAGGTAGGACATGCGGGTGTTGAGGTAGTGCCCGCGGCGGCCGCACGGGATGTTGATGAGGATGGTCTGTTGACCCCCGAACGTGGTGCCATTGTAGGCGGGCACGGTCTGCCGGTGGGTAGTGCCGGCGATAGAGGCGGGCTTGGGCTTGAAGACAAGGGAATCGCTGACTGACCTTTTAAATAATGCTGAGAACTTTATTTTAGCGAGGCGGGGCTAGCGCCGCTCTAATCCGCTACGATTCGAGCCGCTTTGGTACGCCGCTTTGATGCTGTGCATGCCCCCCCTGACTTGACCGTAAGCCGCTTTTGCTTGGCCAAAGTCCACGCCCCCGCCGGAGAGGGCCTTCTTGCCGACGTCGCCGAGCACGCCAATGCCTTGCGCCGCCGCCCCGGCCGCCGCAAACCCGGCTCCGACTGTCGGGCTGAGCACCGAGATCGCGGGCGCGAGAGTCATGAGCCCGCTGCCCACCTTGTGCCCCAAGTAGGAGGCCGCGCCGGCGACTTTGCTCCCAAAGGCTTTGAAAGTGTGTCCAAGCTTGCCAATGAACGTCATCTGTATTTACGATCATTGCAGAAATTTACGTGCGGGCAAAATTATCGTCGCTGCCTTCGCGGCCGGGGCACGATGTTTGGCATTATCGGCGGAAGGGCCGCCCTGCTTGTCGATGCGCCGTCATTCCGCCCAGAATTGAAATTGGCTTGAGATTCGTACGGCACCATTTCTCCGTCGCCTGATGCGAAGCCTCTAACCGGGCGTTTCCCCTTTCTGATATCCTCCTTCTTGTTCCCAAGAGCGATGCTCTCTCGCAAAGCCAGCGAGGCCGCACTTGACGCAGTAGCCGTACGGGGGTTTCGCTTTGTCCCGGGCATGTTTCTGCGCCCCCGGGTCATTGCCTGGAAGGAATATCTGTCCAACTCCGGTACGTCTTGAGGACGAGGAAACACGCCGACCGGGTTGAAATGCGTTTGAGGTCCCTCGTGACCGGGTCCAAGGGCAGGCAGATCTCGAAACATGTCTACCTCGGGTACCCTGCGACCAAACACCACTTCGGGAAAAACCTCTTCAATTGTTTCAATTCGCGACCTACGGCCTTGCCTTCCGCCGTGGGCTACGCCCGATCCGTCGAATTGACGAACCCGTTCAGCAACGCTCGTGCCCCCGGCTCGCGGCCTCGCTTCGATCGCAACGCCATGCTGGTGCCCCGCCTCGACGCGCGCCGGCTCGTACAACATCGGAACGGCCTGGCTCACGGGGGCGGGGGCAGCCGGGCGCACGGGGGCGGATTGGGCTACGCCCTCCCCCCCTGCGGGGGACGTCGACGCTTCTGATATTGTGGCGACAGCGGTGGGTGGAATCGACACCGCGGCGAGCCCCTTTACCTCCGTCATCCTATCCCTTACCGGAGGTGCATCCGTTTGAGTTGAACCGGCCCTCATGCTTGGCGGCCTCGTGCCCCCGCCCCCAAAGTCGCTTTGAATGAATGACCCGTCCGGCATGTGATTCGCGCGAATGGGTTGTCCCATCGAGTAAGTGGCGAAGCTGTGATGCATCGCGCCCCCCGCGCCGCTCCCTCCCCCCGCGCCGCCGCCGCCGCCCGCACCGCCGCCTCCCCCGGGTCCGCCTCGGCCGCCCGACACGCGCACGGTGACATTCTGAGTCACGTTCTGGTTCTTCCTGCCGCCGGCCTTGGATCCCTGCTTGCGTTTACCTCCCCGCGCCGCCGCCTTCTTCTTCGGCTCCGCTTTGCGATTGCTGGATTTCGTTGTCTTCCTCGGCATTTAAGTTAATACGATCAAATTTCTTGTAGAATAAGCTTTTCTCGACATCGCAGAACAGGAAGTCGTACCTTTCCCTGAACACAAAGCGCAGGAGGCTGTCCGCGGTGTGAGGGTCGAGGAATATCAGCTCCTTGAATATGGCCTCGTACTCGCGCTTGTTACGGGGTTTCAGCATGGCAAAGTGCGAGATGGTTTTTCGCACGGGCAGCGGGATGGCGTTAAAGCTCTGTACGAGCATCAATATCGAAGTGCGAAGGTGGCGACGATTGTAGATTATCAGCTTCATGAGCCGCTGCACGTCCCTATCTTTGAGCGCCGCCGTCTGGTCGTCTATCACGAGGAGCGAGAACTCTTCCTCGTCCGAAGCCGTCTTCAGTTTCTCGTGAATGCCATCGAGGGTGGACCAATCCAGCTCGTCGTAGCACTTGTCGTGCTTTTTGAATATTTTGACATCGAGCGAGGCAAGCGAATGGGGCGGCATGACGAGGTGCACGTGCTTGAACGCCTGGAAGTACATCTGCGGGCTCCGCAGCATGTTGACCATCAACGACATCTTCCCGCTCCCCGCGCTTCCGATGAGCGTCATGAAGAACGACTTGTCGGGCAAGGGGCTCTGGATTTGAGGGTGGATCTTAACGTCGCACTTGAACTTTGGGGGCTTCATTACAATCTTCGACCGTTTGTCGATGTGCATGCCTTATTTTAGTTTAATCAAACGATTATCACCGAGTCGTAAAAGTCAGCTCGCTCTTCATACCGCGGCGCCGGCTCGGTGGGCTCCTCCTGCCGCTTCGGCTTGGTCGCCCTAGGCGGCGCCCGCGGCTTCCGCTTGCGGGGCGGCTCGGGCTCGGGCTCCCCCGCGGGGGGGGAGGGCTTCTTCTTCCACGCCCCGCTCTTGAAAAACTCGGAATCGATAAACTCGTCTATTGCGCTTAGGCCAACCTGAGGCGGTCGAGAAGCCCTAGCTGCCACCTGCTGGTCTCCCTCGCCTGCTGAAGCTCCGCCTTTGCTTCCTGGAGCTCCGCCACTCTTTCTCGGAGCTCTGCGCTTTGCGACAACATGCTTTTGCGGCATTTCCAGACCGTCGTCAGATAGCTCGCTATCCCGATCGCTTGGAGGGTCTTGACAAGCCAACTCATCATCATATTGCATCGATATTTGATCTCACGAAACATAAAATGGCGTCCGGGATCGGCGAAGTGCGGCTCTACCACAACACGGCCAACACCATCCCCGTGGGGGTATACGACGATATCACCTCGCAATTCACCGTCGGGTCGACGAGCGACGCCGCCAACCTCGTGAAGGGCGGTCTCAGCCCCGGGACGCAATATTGGTTCTGGGTGGAGGTTATCGATGTCGCTGGGAACGAGTCCGCCATCCTGCCGCTCGGGAGCATAACGACGGCGGTTGCAACGCCAACTGAGTGGGTTTTTGAAGTATCGGTTAAACAAAGCGCGGGATTTGCGCAGTGCATGGAGATAGAGCAAACCAACCCCGCGGTCCCGTGGACGATTACCTCAACCGATATTACGAGCATGGCAACGCCCGGCGATGGCGGGGACCAAACCGTCGGGCAAGCAAAGGCTCTGTTGACAGACGGCATCAACAACAATACGGGGGCAAGGGCGTATTGGCAAGCAACCAGCGGTTTAATGCTCTTTAAATTGACGGGCGTGGGCGGTGATAGCGCTGCGACTTTTAGGATGCATTGGATCTCGCCCGCTCACACGCCTGGCCTACGGATTTCGCGCGACGGCGTCGAGATACTCAACCAAGGAGCTAACGGGGGGAGCTCGGCGTCTGGCATCAACGTTGTGAATTATCTATGAATCACTCCAGCCCTCACAGCGCACGTTGACAAACGCTATGAGGAGGGCTATTCGCCGTTTGAGGGCGGATTCCAAACGATGAGTTCCTAGTTAGCGGCGAGAATGGACTTCGCGGCAAGAATGGACTTCGCGGCGACAATGGACTTCGCGCGGTGCGTTTGAGAGTCTCGCGCGGTGCGTTTGAGAGTCTCGGTGCGTTTGAGAGTCTCGGTGTGTTCTGCCTAAGTACTGCACCGAGTCACGCGCTCTTCGGCTCAAGGACCGAGCGAGCCCGGCGGCGCGGCGAAAGAGCGGCGGGATGCGTGGCATCATTTTGCCACTACCAGTGGCATCCAGTGGCGTTTTGCCACTGCTGGAAAGACCACGGACTCCCCGGAAACACGTAGGAATCCACATGGAAAATGATAGTTTAAAAAAGTAGTGGCATAGTGGCATTTTTAGAAGAAAAAGAATCCTACGGGAGGACCATGTTCCTCCGCCGGTACAACCCCTCTTGGAATCTGAAATGCAACTAAAAAATGCCACTTTGCCACTGCTGGAAAGCCGCTCGGGGGCACCCGCGTTCAGCTGGATAACCTAGCTGCAGTGGCGCCAGTGGCAACTCACCCGGCGTGCCACTGGTCTTTGCCACTGGTTTTTTCCACATTGACCAAAGACCGCGCACTTCCATAAAAGCCGCGCGGGGAGGTAGGTGCAGCATCATTTCCACCACGCCCACACCAAACACTCGCTACAATACCCCCACCGCTTTTGACCAATCGCCATGGCGTGCACGAAGGCCGATGAGCTTCCCCCGAAGATTCAGCGCGAGCTTGCACAATACGTCGAGCGGTTCAACGAGTGGAAGAAGATGTGCAACACGATGAACCGCCTTGATCGGACTATGAAGGAGTACATGATCGAGAACAAGATTGACTACATTGAAGACGAAGGTGTGCAACTGTCCATGGCGCACCCAAAACGATGGATGCTTGACCAGTCGCTCATCGATGATATCGACCAATACAAGGTGGAGAAGAAGATCAACATCTTGACGGTGGACATAGACGACGACAAAGTGGCCGCAAAGCGCGCGCGCGTGGAGCAGGAAACTGCTTATAGCGAAGCATAGAAACAGTTTCCGGAGTATTTGTCTCCGATGTAATCGTCTTCGCTTCATATGAATGTAGAATCTTGTGACCGCACACATAATCTCGTGACCGCACATAACATCACGTGTTTGCACATAACACCTTGTGAGTGCACATAATGTATAATGTATAACCATTATGTATTGTAGCAAATTGTTTAATTTTCATTTTTAATATTTAATGTTTATTATACATAACAAATACATAGCAAATACATAGCATATACACAGCCTTAAATATATAATATATATATATGTATATATATATATATACCCAAGCAAGCCAACCGCATTATTCAAATTCAATCATATGATGTGTTCTCCCTGTAACAATCGAGGCGACATCCGCCTCAAAAGCACAATGCTTGTCACACGGTAGCGCGACTACGTGGTATCGTATATATACTCATCGTCGCAACCTCAGGTACACATTGTACTCGTTGATTCGTAGCGTCCATAGACGTCTTAATTGTCACACTACAGTCCCCCCCTGCTGCGAGACATAGGCTTCAGTAGTCGGGATCGAAACGGTGGTCAAGGTCCCCAGATCGAGAATAAAAACCCCGAAACCAGTGTAACAATCGAGGCGACATCCGTCTCAAAAGCACAACGCATGCAACACGGAAATGTGATATCGTATGTATATACTCGTCGCAACCTCAGGTACACATCGTACTTGTTCGTAGCATCCATAGACGTCGCAATTGTCACAGTGCAGTCCCCCCTTGCGAGACACAGGCTTCAGTAGTAGGGATCGAAACGGTGGCCTCAAGGTCCCCAGATCGAGAACAAAGGCTCCGAAACATTGTAACAATCGAGACGAAATCCACCTTAAAAGCACAACGCACGCCACACGGCAACGTGATATCGTATGTATAAATGCACCCTATGTACACATCACACACGTACTCGTAGCGTATACATACATCGTAATTGTCACACCCCAAGCACTGGCGGACTACATGGAACCCCAGTAGTAGCGGGAGGCGAATATATTGTGTATATTTCGACCGCACATCCTGCTTGCACCCATCCCTAATTCACAGTGAGACGATTTGTAAGCGGCTGCTGGCGTCATCCAGTCAATAATGATGATATCTTATACCTTTAAATAAGCACATCGACTAGCGATATACAGTGATGTCACGCCACATAGCCACACCGTACATCTGTATATAATCTGTAGTATAATAATTGTGGTAGCTAGCTGGCTCAAGTGTCATTGCCCATGGCAGGTACACCTACAGAGTTATCCCTCCACTGGGTACGAAATTGCAAAACTACATACTGCCGTGCGTGTTGGAATCTGCCCGATACCCTAGCACCGGCCGGGCACATGTCCCGCGCGCCTTTGCGCGCGCGTGCCTGTCTCCCGGCCCGCCGGGGGCTCTGCTTTCACTCTCTTCCTGTCCACAGTCCCCGCTGCTCGAGCCCGGCTCGCTGCTCCCACTGTAAGATGCTCCGAGCACTTCCACTCACCATCACCTCCGCGGTTGAGCCGTTTAGGTTATGGGCCCTCACACGTCACGTGGGCGCGAGCGGGGTACAGGGAGAAGTCCGTGCGTTCGGCGCACGTCCGGAGTCGTTCGAAAAACGGCCGAGGCGGCTGCCACAAGGGCGCCGAAAACTAGCCCGCAAGGGGCGAGGGATGCACGCTGAGCCTACGGGGGCAGTACACAACCCTCCCGACACCGTATCGGGGTTCCGCCTACCGGCCCGAGTGAGCCAGCCTCCGGGGCTGCGCTCAACATACCGTATCGGGGTTCCGCCTACCGGCCCGAGAGAGCCAGCCTCCGGGGCTGCGCTCAACAGACAAGTCCCCGGGATTTTGTCAAACCACTGCTGTACTTAGCTTTTAGATTCAAACTTCAAAAATAGAATTCGAAAACACACCTTGCGTCGAGCCAGGCAGTCACACGTCGTGGTTCCACTAGCAATACCGGAGGCATACGGCGAAACGACCTGCGAGCCCGCTGGTGGCTTTTGCTTACTGGAGGGACCCCCGGACGACCGTCGCGGAGCTGCTGTGCGGACCCTTGGACCCCGGACAGCGATAACACAGTGGAGCGTTTCAGCGGAGCGCGTCGTTTACCAGTCATCCAAGATCGTCGCACCGAGAACCACACGCGAACCGCCCAGGCGCCTACCTACCCAGGTCCCGCCTATCACGTCCTGCCTGCCACCTTCGACGGGGTGAACGACCATTGTGGTGGTGCTGGCTACTCGCCGACCGCGCGTATGGGGCTAGCAACTGCGAGGCAGCACTGCTACTGGGTGCCAGCAGCTAAGCTACGAGCAGCCCGCCCCGTGCTCCCCCGCCTGCGCGTTGGCTACCAGCAGCTCGTGCTCAGCAGCCCCCCCGCCCGCGGAGAGGCTGCCAGAAGCATCTTGCGGAGCGCACTGCCCGGCATCGCACAGGGCGCGAGGATGACGCCCTCGCGGCCTCATCACCAGCCAGCTCCGGCTCGCCAGCTCCACAGAGGGGCGACAGTACAGCACGGAGCAGTGCACGCGGAAGCGCGTTGCCCGGAAGCTATCAAGGATGTATAGAGTAGTCGCTATTAATTACTGCTACTGTTCAGTACTGTAGTATTAGATAGCGCCAGATTCCGAATATATTGTTCCAATTGCCCACAGCGGTCAAGCGGAGATGACCCCCGTAGTGTACAATTGAGGGGGCCTGTTGGAATCTGCCCGATACCCTAGCACCGGCCGGGCACATGTCCCGCGCGCCTTTGCGCGCGCGTGCCTGTCTCCCGGCCCGCCGGGGGCTCTGCTTTCACTCTCTTCCTGTCCACAGTCCCCGCAGCTCGAGCCCGGCTCGCTGCTCCCACTGTAAGATGCTCCGAGCACTTCCACTCACCATCACCTCCGCGGTTGAGCCGTTTAGTGCGCGCTGCAATATTGCAAGCATGAACGAGCCCAGGATGCGCAATGGCCATCATCGGCTGACATGAGCCTGGCAGCCGGTTGCAATCGTAGGAGCACAACATCCTGACAGGGCATGTGGCTGGGAGCTGTGAATCGATACGGTAGCCCAAAAATACACCGGAGCAGGCCGGTGAGGCAGTCATGGTCCTACAGACTAGACGGTCAACTATGATAACTGCCTACCAAAATCAGTGCCTCAACATGGTTTGGGTTCGATGATGGCTGCTAGGGAGCCCGCCGAGACGGGCGTTCACAACTTGGGGACCAAGAGAGCGCTACGTTCATGACCACCGCCATGCCGGTGACCGAGCATAGCCGCTACCCGCGCGCCTCCTCAGTACTTGTAGTCCTTTACGTACAGCGACTCGCCGGCGGCCTCCATGGGCGCCTTGCCGAGGGAGGCAAGCCCGTTGGCCTCGGCGCGCTTGAGGAGTGCCGCCTGCGCGGCCCCGACGTTCTTGGGCTTGCCGCCCCAGGCCTTGAGCACGCTTGCCTGCAGCGCGCGGCCAAAGGAGAAGGACAGCACCCAGGGGCGCCCTTCCAGCTTGTTGATCTCGTTCAGGTGCGCGGTCGCCTCCTCCTCGCTCTGGCCGCCGCTGAGGAACATTATGCCCGGAACGGCGGGCGGCACCGAGCGGCGCAGCGCCTGCACCGTCAGCGCGGCCGCGTAGCGCGGGTCCACCTTGGGGGCCTCCGCGCCAGGCAGGACCATGTTGGGCTTAAGCAGCGTGCCCTCCAGCAGCACGTGGTTGTCGTTGAGGGCCTTGTAGCAGGCGGCGATGACGCGCTCCGTGACGGCGGCACACACGTCAATGCTGTGCGACCCGTCGGTCAGGATCTCCGGCTCCACGATCGGCATCAGCCCGTGCTCCTGGCAGATCGCTGCGTAGCGCGCCAGGCCAACCGCGTTCTGGTGGATAGACAGCTCACTCGGTTCATTCGGCCCGATCTTGAGCACCGCGCGCCACTTGGCAAAGCGCGCGCCAGCCTGGTAGTACTTGGCGCATCGGTCGCCGAGGCCGTCCAGACCCGTGGTCTCCGTCTCGCCGTCGGTGCCGGGCAGCTTGACCACGCCCTTGTCGACCTTGATCCCAGGGATGACGCCGCGCTTCTGCAGCAGCTCCACCATCGGGGTGCCGTCGGCAGCCTTCTGGAACAGAGTCTCCTCGAACAGGATGACGCCGCTTATGTGCTTCTCGAAGTCGGGAGCCGTGAAGAGCAGCTCGCGTAGCGCGCGGCGGTGCGTCTCCTCGTTGGCAACGCCGATGGACGACAGCTGGGGAAGGCGCCAGGAGGAAGGTTAGTCGAGGGTGCCCTGCCATCTCTGGCGACGGGCAAAACGCGTCCCGGCGGCACCCAAGCCCGAGGCGGTGCTGCTTATATGGATGTGGTATCAACTGCTGACGACGCCGAAACGGCGTCGTTCCGCTGGCCCGGGCGGACGTTGGGGATTGTGGTCGCCACCGCCCGTCAAGTGTGATTTCGGGCGTTGCAGTGCTGTCGATAGTGCGCGACCAGAGCAGATGCCTCGAAATGGCCGGGCTCCGGCTCTTGCTAGTCGCGAAGCTAGAGTGGTGCGAGCGGAGGCTGCGCTTGGGGCGGTCGCTTCACCGTTTGAGGTTTTATGCAGTCCGCGGGAGCCGGACTGCTATAATTGTTATAAGGAACACCGGCAATCCTTACATCGTCATCACGCTATCGGACGAAGAATAGACGGACGACTACCGAATACAGATTTGCAAGTACATGGATCATGGGTGCTGAGTGGCCAAGCCGCGTATCCGATATGTCCACTACTCCAGCAGTCCAGCTCCATTGGACAGCGACCAAGTCTCCATGTGAGACATGCCGCAAGGAAAGGCGTATCGGAGCAGCAAGGCGCTACTGGATCCAATGACTGGTCACGGGTGCAAGGGGTGCCGTCGCCCGTCCAGCGAGCGATGCCTCGATGAAAAACAAGTTCCTAAAACTCCAGAAAAGGCCCCAAAAATTAGCGCACGCACGACGCGGTTACGGAAATCGGAAGACGGCGCGCTTACGTGGAGGTCGCAGCATATAGCGGCATAGCGCTGTCATTGCGTCCCGCTGCGGAATACTGATTACAGCCGCAACATTCCAGAAATCCATACAGGAAACAAGAAGGAAATCCAGCTACGGGCGGGATACTCGTACCCGGGAATTTGTTTTCTAGCCTCATTTCCCGGATAGGTTCCTAATCTGGCGCACGCTGTACTTGAAAATACAGGCAGTATTTTGTGAAGCATCGTCACCGCCGCCCGCAAATCAGAAGGTAGTCGCCGCGTCGCGCTGTCCTCGTGCGCTATCCAGTTGGCAGAGCGCAGCGGGAGAGCTGCGCGCTGATATGTGCCCAATGCGCGCAGAGAAGACAGGCGGGCAGGGGAGGGAACGGAAAGGGGGGGGGGGGGGGGGGGGGGGGGGGGGGGAGGGTAGCTGGAGCACTTACGCGCTTGCCGATGGTGCCGGTGCTCTCGTCGGCAGCCAGGATGCCCTTGCCCGCGGTAGCGATCGCCTTAGCGGTCTGGATAAGCTCCGCCTCGTAAGTCCCCTTGAAATGGTTCCCCACAGAGACTGCCATATTGCCGGCCGGCTGGGGTCCTAGGCACTGGTTGCGCACAGGGTGTTTACTGGTCGCGAGAGCACGCGTGAGCAAAGCGAGAAGCAGCAGCTGCAGTGGTGGGCGAGGGGTTGAAGGGTTCTGGAGAGAAGACATCACTGGCGGGTGATTTGCTATACAATTCTGCAAAATGAAGAAGAAAGATTGCCTGTGTTCGCTACCGTACTCGGGTAGTACCGCTAGTGATACCTACCGGTCCGGTTTATTTAGCGACTAAGCGGCGGCTTGCGTTGATCTTTTAGTACTGCTTTTTGCGGTGGATTTCTTACCGGCGACGTTTTTGAAATTCACACCGGTACTGGAACCTGTGGCACTGCGCTACTGGTACTGTATTCGCTACCAGTAGCGCTTTTAGGGTTTTAGGGTTTTAAGCTGGTTGAACAAGATAGGGAACGGATCTTGTTCAACCAGCTCGACGCGGCGTCGGGCATGTGGACAATGGCCATCCCCACCGCGCGGACAGCCATAACTCCGCATGAGCTGCGGGAGGTCGCTGCCGGGTACTTCTTTCTGCCTAGCCCGTGCTTGGCCCCGGTGGTTGGGTGCCAGATCATTTTGCCCTCGACGGAGCACAACCCCGTCATTGTTGATCTATACGGCGACGCGCTCATGAACCTCCCGGCGCATGGAGACGCTCACTGGCGTGTACAGCACGACGTTATCGCAGATGCCTTCCGCGATCACTGTGTTCACGACCTAGGTATCGCAGTACGGCGGGAGGTGGATGACTTGTTCCAGCAGGCAGTGCCTCTCGGCAACACCGTACCCAGGGATGACCTCAAGGACCTAGTGCCGGACGCAGAGCTCTCCCTTCCGGCGTTCAACGTCGTGACCGGGAGCTATGATCCCCGGAGCTTAAAGTCCACTGACGCTGTTGGAGTTCAAGACTATGTGCGACAGTCTAGAGTGCCTCACGCAGGTCAAGCAGACAAGGCTGTCGTAAACACACAGAAGGCAGCAGAGAGAGAAACAATGGTTACAACGTTGTCACCACCCGCCGCTATTTATGCGTATGGCTAGCTCACAGCTAGCCACCACCAAGCGGCACGCGCACTGCTAAGCGCGTCACCGTGGAGAGTCGTGCCTTGAAGTGTCGAACAGGAGGTCGTCGCTTAGAGACCTCCGCACATGTAGTTGACACATCAGTTTATACACAAGTATACAACTGATGTTACAGAGGCAGGTGCATTATACATATATGCCCGCTACGGGTACGCACATGCGTATTATCCCGTAACTACTACTGAACAGTGTACCGGTACCAGTAGGACTCATCTCATGATTCATCATCCACCAGTACTCGTATTGTGGCGCGTGACACACGCGCGCACACATACGATACAGCAGGTACTCGTACATGAATGATGCTACGATCATACAGTACCCGTACAGAGTATGCCATTATTGTCACACTACATCTCTCCCCCCTTGACAACAGTGTGAAATAGCATTCCACAGGCAGTTTAATTTGCAGTCGGCACACGTGCCGGGTATTTATGCATATGCTCCACAAATTCAGGTGACTTTACAAAGTCCAACCATTTGGGAGTAGCCATAAAATCCTGCAATGCTATTGTCCTTTTAACATCAAACAAACGATGTCAAACAGGGGCAATAGACTCATCCGCAAAGTGAACAAGAAATTGCAACTGAGTACCACGTAAACCGGGCATGGAACCGATCTTAACGCTGGTAATATTGTCAATCTCATACTCATCATCAGAGTCGTCACCGGTACCAACAACAAGAGGTACATGCGGGCGCAACGGCGCAGTGGGACAGGGTCTCAAGTTATTAACATGAAATACTGGGTGCAACTTAACACCAGCAGGTAATTTCAGTCGATAACTATGACCGCCAATTTTCTCTACAATAGAAAATGGGCCAAGCTGCTTGTCCATCAGCTTTTTGCAAGGCTGACCTTTGACCTTAAGCAAACGGGTATCCACAGATACTCTATCTCCAACATTGAAGATAGGAGGATTGAGCTGTTGCCTAACACTAGGACGAACAGTCAATTCATCTTTATGGACAGCCAACACTGACCGAACCAACTCGTGAATCTCCTTCATATCTTGGATACGTTGCTGAGCATCACGAGAGAATGCTATTTTTGGTCTCATACCAAACAATACATCCGGAGGCGTTTCAGGATTGAAACCATACATAACCTCAAATGGTGCATGCTCAATGCCAAGTGCTTTGTTGGAATTATACGCAAATTCCATCAATGGTAACTGGTCCACCCAGTTTGAACCATCGAAACAACAAAACGCACGAGCCAACTCAGTGACTATGGCATGAATGCGTTCGGTCAAACCATCTGTTTCAGGATGTTGGCCACTAGACATGTTCAATTTAGTGCCAAGTCTCCGCCACAGAGTTTGCCAGAATGCAGACAGGAACCGTGGATCTCTATCAGAGACGATCACACGAGGTATTCCATGCAGCCTGAATACTTCCTTCAGAAATAATTCAGCTGCCTGTCCACCAGTCACGTTGACTGTGGTTGGAATAAAATGTGCTTGCCGGGACAGATGGCAACACACAACCAACATAGCATTATAACCATTACTCTCAGGTAACTCGGTTATAAAATCCAAACCAACCGTATGCCATGGACGTGGCGGTATTGGTAAGGGCTGTGTTGGTGCAGGTGGCTGCGGACGTGCACGAACACGCCGGCACACCGAACATTGTTCACAATAGGTTTTCACGTCATGTCGTATGCGTGTCCACCAAAAACGGTCCAAGGCACGTGCCAAGGTGCTTGCATAAGCACGGTGACCAACAGAATCATGTAGCTCATACAATATCTTATTGATGATGTCACGATTGGTTGGTATGCAAAGACGTCCATGTCTCCTCTACCACATGACCGGACTGCTTCCACCCCCCCCATAAGGAGTAGAACGCGTCCTCTGCATATCCAGCCTTAATAAGGTGGAGAATATTGTCATCAAGGCTAAGTGACGACGCACTTACAGCCGACAATACCGCAGTACATGGGCGATGTTCACTCACGAGTGATTCAGCCGCGTCCGGCACATTCCCGGTCCAATATAAGCCACCGAAATCAATCGGCTTAAAATCCGGTCTACGCGACAACGGATCGGCTTCATTCCACTTGTCCTTTCGGTATGCAAGAGATATGGACCCAACAAACGGCTGCAAGTCGCGTACATAGCGCACTTGTCGCCGGTTCAACCTTTCTGCCGGTTGCCTGAGCAGATGACGCAGGGTGTCATGATCTGAGACAACAAGGAATCGACAGCACCCTTCAAGGTAACAACGCCAGTGCTTAATTGATTCACAGACAGCCAAAGCTTCCAAATCATAAGCACTGTAGGTATTACCACGCTCAGCTGCATTCAGCTTTCGCGCCCAGTAACTCACTGGTTGAGGACCTCCTCCTTGGTCCTGCAGTAGCACTGCAGCAAGCCCTACGTTGGACGCATCTGTCGCTACGGTGAACGTCGCATCCGCCCCCATGGAAGGAATGGAAAGACACGGAGCGGAAATCAGTCGCAGACGAAGGGTCTCAAAGGCTTCCTGACACGCCGGTGACCAGTCAACATGAACTGGTTTAGACTTACGCAATAAGTCAGTCAATGGTGCAGTTAAATCACTGAAATGATGAATA